>OX421500.1:40681640-40984140 GCA_949126835.1 Anisus vortex | reverse complement strand
CACTTGAAACTTTTAGGTTAAACATGCATGCATAATCATTAAGGGTAAAGGAGAGCCACGATAACTCTCTTAGGGCTCGGAGAACGAACTTTACTTTGCAACGCTATGATACGTCATCTATAAGATCCGGTTGGCCGCTCCTGTAGGCCTACACTTATATTATCTTACAAATTACAGACGCTCCGTCTATAAAGAAGATTATTGCGTATTACGCTCATCCGTGGTTTGTATCTAGTGCTGCATTTCTATAAGTGTTTTAAATGATGTTAAGTTACTGGGTTTTCCTGATTTGTTTAGGCAACCCATTCCATGCCCAGGTTGCCGCTCGGGAAAAAAGAGTACTTATATGCATTTGTTCTCGCATAAAGATATAAGGAAAGTGTTTTTGTCTTATGTTTTTCTGAGCATGTCAACAGATTGTTATTGTGTTGTATTCCTAACTTAGAATTTAGTGCCTTATGTATTGTTACTACTTTACTCTTTGCCATTCGGTCCTCTAAACTCCTGCGAGGGAGGACAGCTAAACATCATCAAGTGCTCGCCTGTGTATTATGCATCCCAGCAAAATAATAATAATAACAATAACAATAATAATGGTTACTGAAATAGCGCTTGTATCGGCATTACATACAAAGGGACGCAATTCGTTGAAACATAGAAAACCCAAGGGAGATAATAGTATTGTTGTTAATAGATTATTTGGGTAGGACACGTATTCAACGAGCATACCTGTTACAGCCACACACACAGACAATGCACAGCTACCCTTATAATATCGCTGGATACATAATTTACACATTAAAATGTATCAACCACAAGTTTTTTTCTTCGTCAACAAGTTACGATGTATGCCATCCCTCAATGTTAACTGTGCCTAAAAATAGAAACACATTAACATTACAATAGTTAAGTCACATACATAGAAAATCGCTAAATATTATTACAAGTATCCCGTTGGATCAAATTGATCCATAGGGGCCGGTAAAGCAGCGTTCACCAGTTTCTGTGGCCATGGCATACAAGGGGGTTGTGTGGCAAGCACATGATTCTGCACAGCCGCATTTACTTTTACCCCAAGCTAATGTCAGGTAAACACCAGAGCTGTGTTGGACACCGTCGAGTCCCGGGAAAAAAATCCTAGCCTTCACCAGGATTTGAACCCAAAAACTTTCGGTACGCCAACCGAACACGCTGCCGCTCGGGCACAGTTCTCATAGACATACATTAATATGGCATTAGTAGCGAGATACATACTTATTTTATATATTACAGACGCTCCTTCTATAAAGAAGATTATTGCGTCCTACGCACATCCGTGATCCGAGTCTAGTGTTGCATCTTTATAAATGTTTTAAATGATGTTAAGTTACTTGTTTTCCTGGTTTGTTCAGGCAACCCATTCCATGCCCGAATGCCACTCGAGTGGAAAATCGCTAAGTATTAGTGTAAACAAAACTAAAATTGTGAATTCCAAATCTACTTTTTGTATGTTTTCATTATATTTACCTTAACGGTCTTCAGAGTTATTAACTACTGGCCGACCGAAATTCGGTTTCGGTTTCGGTACCGAATGTAGGCTCTTTCAGCGTAGTTTCGGTTTCGACATAAAGTTAGCTTTCGGTTGGTTTTCTGTTTCGTCCGAAACTGATATTGACTTTCGATCATCAGGCGAATATCTATTTTAACTTTTAAAATTCAGACTGCAACGCTAGTGCTGCCAACTGTTACTCAGCTTTTTGATAATTTCATTTAGTTAACCCTTACAGTCCCAGGCGCGTATATAGCGGAACTGAAGGCAGCATAGATAGAAGTAGGTCGGTACGGGAAGGGTTAAACTGTTGCGAATTAATCTGAATTGAAGTTTATCATAGACTAGTTAATATTACACAAAATATGCAGTCTCTTAAAATCTTTTGTTGAATTATTTCGGTTTATCTTACGCTTTCGGCTGAGGGAGTAGTGAAACTTTCGGTTTCAGCATCGGTTTCGACCGAAAGGCAATGAATAACTTTCGGTATGGTTTCGTTTTTTGTCCGAAACTAAAAATTTCCTTTCGGTCTGCCTCCATTATGAACTTCTCGATAAGAAAGATGCAATCTAAAAATGTTAAAAAATCGTATCGGTTTTCATTGAGAAAAAGTGCGTTAACTCTGGAAGTAGTGGGGGGGTGGGCTGGAGGAGGGTGTGGGGGGGTAAGAGCAGACACGAGCCTACTTTGCCCCCTTCCACCTCCTGTGGCTACGCCAATGTATTCCAGACGTATTTATTAAAACGCCAGACAGTCTGATAATAATTCTCAATTCCATGCGCAGCTCATTTATTTCTCATATGAGCATTGAGGGGGGGGGGATGTGTTATAATTTCCTCGGCAAGTTAGAATTAACCACGTTAGAGAGTTGAACTATTCCCCTGTCCATTTGATTATAGAGAGTTGAGCTATTCCCATGTCCACTGGATGTCTAGCACCAATCAGCCATCAGACAGTTGTAAGAATTGGGGGTTTTGTAGTGCAACTATCAACTCAGTGTTTTAGGTTTTTCCTATGTTTTTACACTTTTTGTTTCAATTATATATATTGTTACGAACTCGTTAAATCGGATTGAAATGTAATCGTATCTTTATAAGGAGCCTCTAGATTCTGCTGTCTGTCACTTGACTGAACAAGTTTATGCAGTAATATTCTGTAAAATTATTTCCAATAACTTTCTTTCAACAGTAATGTATTAAACAACTTCAGTTTTTGAATACAAATTTTAATTTTTTAATTGTTGATTCAATACACACAATATTGATCAAACAGATAGGAGATAACACAGGAATTTCATAAAATGTACAACTAGCAAATATAGCAAACTGCTCTCTACAAGATCTCAAACTCAACTTATCTTATATCTTATACATTACAGACGCTCCTTCTATAAAGAAGATTATTGCGTCCTACGCTCATCCGTGGTCCGAGTCTAGTCTTGCATTTTTATTAATGTTTTAATTGATGTTAGGTTATTGGTTTTCCTGGTTTGTTCAGGCAACCCATTCCATGCCCGAATGCCACTCGGGAAGAAAGAGTACTTATATGCATTTGTTCTCGCATAAGGGACAAGGAATGTGTTTTTGTCTTTATGTTTATCTGAGCTGAACTGATTAAATTAGGTAGGGGACTTTACAAGGTAAACGAAATTTGAACCTTTTATATACGCATTTCATTTCAAACTGCGACATAAAAATCTAACTCTCAATTTCCACGGGGTAGACGAAGTATTTAATTCAATGGGCACTAAGAACTTTAACGTCAAACCTTCCCCTACTTACAATACTTAATACGTACTCAGGAAAGGTCAATGCAATGAACAGTTATTCAGTTATAACCCAGATTCGTAACTATATATATATATATATATATATATATATATATATATATATATATATATATATACAAAGCTCTCTGTGTGTGTGCTTAACCAATCATATTAGTTAATTTAAAGACACGTGACCTTATTGTTTCATATTATACTTTTGCGATTTCCCCTCGGATATGTGTCTTCGCTGGCCGAGTGGATAACGTATCGGATTGCCATGCGAGCAAATAAAAAGACTTGCCTATTTTTTTTTACCCGATTACAACAAAAATGTCTTTAGTAACACATTTTTGTTTTAAATGTTTAGATCTCGAGTCTAGACTCTCTATAGTTTTCTGTTCATTGTAGTGGATGAAATTTTTATCTCTAGCTTATACAAGCCTTTTTTATTTCCCTCCCCCGGGCAACGCCGGACAATTTCGCTTGTCATAAATAAAAGGAACTGTTGATTACTTGTCCTGATAATCTACATTACGTGTTCAGCATTTTGTTAACATGTTGTCTTCAATCAAGTTAAAAGAGGTTAATAAGAACATAGAACAGGAAACCTTAACTGGAACAGATTTAACATATAGAAGAAATCATGACTTAAACGCGCCGACATATCATTATTCTACAACAATATAATCTGAAACTTTCACTCATAACGCTAGCTATGACATGTGTGCAGGATGGAGGATCCCCAAAGACATCATACTCAGAACTAGGCACAGGAAAAGAGGACTGCAGGCCGGCTCCCACCTCCAAATCAAGGATGTCTGCAAGATGGACCTTAAATATAAGGATGGATACAAATAGCTGGGAGGAAATGGCCTGAGACAGGTCCAGCTGGAGACAAGCGTTGACCTCCTAGGCCCTAGGCTGAAGGCAGGAGAACGCAATCTGCAACAGCTCGCTGACGAGAAGCGCACCGGAAGGAGGGGAAAGGGATGACCAGCCAATGACTGATGATACCTTCTTGTTGCAGTAGTGCAACAGAGTTCGGGATTGTATACATCCATAGAATTTGCAAGGCCAGGAGCGCACATTCTTCAAAGGCACATGAAATTACGTCGTCTTGCAAGACAAATGGAGGCCAACATACATAAAGCAATCCAAAACGTACTAACAGACTAAATATTCAATATTGTATGAAGTCACTGTGACAGACATATTCCCACTAGTTAATAGGACGGTTCTGATAAAATCTACACCAGGGGTTGGGAACTTTTTTGTCTTAGAGAGCCATGGATACCACATATTTTGAAAAATAATTCTGTGAGAGCCATACATTATGTTTAAAACTAAAAATTCAAGTAAATGTGTGCATTTTGTGTAATTTCAACACTAAAAGTACAATAATTATGTCTCTGAATTCTTCTGATGTTGAGCTGCAGTAGACTTTAGCTCATTTGTAGAATGACATATTGATATGCAATTAATATGTAGATTATAAAGTCCAAAAAAACAATTGTTTAATAATCGAACATTTTTCTGCGAGCCAGATGCAGCCATCAAAAGAGCCACATATGGCTCGCGAACCATGGGTTCCCGACCCTTGATATACACAAAGACTGACAGATGATTGTATGATTGAAGTAGACAGTTTCTCATCTCAATCATCAAGTCTTGCCTTTGTACAACTACCGAAAGTTACATCTTCTCCGAGCGCTGGCGTGTTCTCGAAAAAAAAAAAAACCTCTTTGATTTACCAAAAGCGACAGTGAAAACACAAGGGAGGCAATTAGTCCTTTAGTTAAAGAGTTGTCTTTTCCTTGGAGATAAGCAGTGTCGAATGGTCACTAAAATTAACGCTAATAAGGGACAGTATGTTTTCAAAGGCTTCTTTTTTTTAAAATATTGTCTCACATGCGATTGTATTACACAGGAGAATATTGTACTTCCCTGGTAGTGATTAATTCAGCGCCTTGTCCTTACAAAAATCATCACGGCTTTTGTTTTTTGTTATTATGGATAACAGCTGTGTCATTGTTTTGTCAACTGGTTTAGAGCGCTACAGGTAGGCAGGGAAGGGATAAACAATGAGAACGGGAGTGAACGAGAGAGAGAGAGAGAGAGCGAGAGAGAGGAAGAGTGAGGAAGAGAAAGTGGGTCTGAGAGAGATAGATAGAGAATGAGAGGGGGGGAGAGAAAGAGAGATAGATAGCGAGAGAACTAGAGTGAGAGATAGAGAGAGATAGAGAGAGAGGGGGGGAGATAGGGAGAGAGGGGAGAGAGAGAAAAAGAAGAGAGAGACAGAGAAAAGAGAGAACGAGAGTAAGACACAGAGAGAAGGGGTAGAGAGAGAGAGAGAGAGAGAGAGAGAGAGAGAGAGAGAGAGAGGGAGAGAGTATTATCGGGCAGAAGGCAGAGAAAAAGAAGAAAAAAATCGAGAAAGATATGAAAAAAAAAAGAGAGCACAAGAAAATGAAAGAAATTGGAAAGATAGGGACAAAAAAGGAGAGATGAAGAGAGGGAGAGATGAGGTGAGAAAGGGAGAGTGTGGAAAAGAGAGAGAATGAGGTAGAAAATTAGAGCCTGGCAAAAAAGAGAAAACGAGAATGAGACAGAAGGCAAGGACAAATGGAAAACGAATAGCAAAAAGATTGAGACGGAATGACGGATTGTGTAAAAATCATTTGCATAAAGCATTATTATCTATGGACAAAGTTATCATCTAATTCAGTGAGTCTCAGAATATTTTATGTCGTGGCCCAATTATTTTTATACTGACACTTTATCTAATCCTATCGTGTTGAGGCAACCCATTCCGTGCGCGGATGCCACACGGAGAGAAAGAGTACTTATATTCATTTATTCCCGCATAAGGGAAAAGAAAAGTTTTTGTCTTATCTGAGCATCGTACTAGATTATTATTGTGCTGTATTTATAAGTTAGAATTTAATGAATTATGTATTATTACTACTTTACTCTTTGCCCTTCTGTCCTCTAGTGTTTCTAGGTTTAGTGATTTAACTATTGGTGTTACTATTGTCAGTTGTGAATCTTCGCCAGTAATGACCCGTTCAGCTCTTTTTAGAATTTTTTCTAATTTTTAAATGTTTTCTTTAGTTGATGGGTCCCATGCAGAAGATGCATATTCTAATATAGGCATAACTAATGTGAGATAGAATTTTAGTTTTTTTTAAATTCTTATTATAACTGTAAAAGTTCCTTTTTATGAATCCTACTGTTTTGTTAGATTTTTTAAATTACTTCATCAATATTTAAATTACAAGATAATCATAATATTGTTTCCTTTTTGTTTAGTATATAAGTAGCATATAACAGAAGTGAATAACTACACAATAATTGTCGAGAGTACTGAAATCTATACTCCAAAACTGATTTCGAAAAGAAGATCCAGTATCAGAAAATGTCCAATTGGAACGAAATAAGACAGTTGAATTATCTCACTTTAATTCAAATAAGTCTACAAATTTGATGCTAGTGATGCCAAACAAGGTATATCTTTTAATATAGCGAGTAGGCCTACTACTTATTAATTATTATTTCTGTATAAAAATCCAGCTTTATGACATTCAACATGTAATTAGAAGTATAAAATTAATTTACGCTGTAAATAGGCCTAAACATTTCCTGCTTTAAATGTTTGCTACTTTAAGGAGTTTATTTTTAAACATTAATGAATACCACAATAGAATAATATAATGCTAGTAAAGACCAGTCTTACTGAGATCTGACCGTCTCAATAGGTCATGGGTTATCGTGTTGGTAAACTTCCGGTTTACTTCCGACATCGACTCGTTAAATTATGTTTTCATGCTGTTGATGATGTTTGACAAATTATTTCAACCTCGTTGTACAGTTCTGGTCTTTTAGAAAAATACAAAGGCTACAAGATTAGTTTTGAGGAATGCTTCATCAAAAAGTGAGTATGCGTTAATTAATGTCGACGTGTTAGCTGCGTTAAATTTAGCTGGCTTTATACACAAATAAAGCAGTCAAGAGTAACAGTTCATGGCTATCAAAAACACAAGTCAGAATCAATGAGTTAAAAAAAAACGACTTGCATTATTTCAATTCATCTATAGGTTCTGGCTGCAAATATGAACGCCTCATTACAAGGTTTTTTGTTGTTGTTTTTTTTTTTGGGGGGGGGGGGGGTGTTCATATATAAACACAGCCAATAGATGAACTACACTAAAGCTTTAAGCAGAAAAATGGTCGTTGCCCTGTCGTGTGTGACTACCCCCTGTTACTCAAACACATACACACACACACAAAGTTACACACACATAGCACTCACACACAAACACAGCTACACACATTAGTACTCACACACAAACACAGCTACACACATTAGTACTGACACACTAACACAGCTACACACATTAGTACTAACACACAAACACAGCTACACACATTAGTACTAACACACTAACATAGCTACACACATTAGTACTGATACACTAACACAGCTACACACATTAGTACTAACACACAAACACAGCTACACACATTAGTACTAACACACTAACACAGCTACACACATTAGTACTAACACAGAAACACAGCTACACACATTAGTACTAACACAGAAACACAGCTACACACATTAGTACTAACACAGAAACACAGCTACACACATTAGTACTAACACAGAAACACAGCTACACACATTAGTACTGACACACAAACACAGCTACACACATTAGTACTAACACACAAACACAGCTACACACATTAGTACTAACACACAAACACAGCTACACACATTAGTACTAACACACTAACACAGCTACACACATTAGTACTAACACAGAAACACAGCTACACACATTAGTACTGACACACAAACACAGCTACACACATTAGTACTAACACAGAAACACAGCTACACACATTAGCACTGACACACAAACACAGCTACACACATTAGTACTAACACACAAACACAGCTACACACATTAGTACTGACACACAAACACAGCTACACACATTAGTACTGACACACAAACACAGCTACACACATTAGTTCTAACACACAAACACAGCTACACACATTAGTACTAACACACAAACACAGCTACACACATTAGTACTAACACACTAACACAGCTACACACATTAGTACTAACACAGAAACACAGCTACACACATTAGTACTGACACACAAACACAGCTACACACATTAGTACTAACACAGAAACACAGCTACACACATTAGCACTGACACACAAACACAGCTACACACATTAGTACTAACACACAAACACAGCTACACACATTAGTACTGACACACAAACACAGCTACACACATTAGTACTAACACAGAAACACAGCTACACACATTAGTACTGACACACAAACACAGCTACACACATTAGTACTAACACAGAAACACAGCTACACATATTAGCACTCACACACAAACACAGCTACACACAATAGTACTCACACACAAACACAGCTACACACATTAGTACTCACAGACAAACACACACCCTCGCGCAAACTCACGCACTCACACACGTATTATAAAGTCATTATGAATAGGGCACAGGCCGAGTCTCGTCGAAACACTGAGTGGGGATGTTAAATAGTACAATTATTATTCCCCCTTCCGTTGTACATTTAGATTCAATGGTCACTGAATAAACTATCCATAGTCTTTTAGAGAGGCGATGGTGAATTACAATCCTATATTATCTTATTAAACAGTAGGAAATGTTGGTCTGTTTTTGGATGTCGCTGTATAATGTATGGTTTAACAATAAATGGTACTTTTAAAGTGAAAGAGAATGAATCGGTTATTATGTGTAGTAGCTCTTATGTTTCTTTAAGTCAACTGTTGTAAACAATACAAGACCCAGTCCTACTACTGTCCTACATGTCGGTACTAGAAATATAACATTTAACGGTTGGGCCAGATATATTTATATATATAGAGAGATAAAAAAAATTATGGATAGAACAAGCAGAGAGACAGATGCAGATATAGATAGACAGACAGATGTAGCTGGATACGGGTATATAGAGATATGGCTAGATCAATCTATTAAGGTAAATAGATAGAAAGTTAGATAGATTGGAAAATAGATTTTTAGATAGAAAATTAAGAAAATAGATGAAAGTTAGATATATATGATAGATAAATAAATAGATAAATCAAAGCATAGTAGACGGAAACAGATAGGGAGAGACAGATATAAACATGTATAGACAGATAATATATGTTTATAACAAGAAAGAGAGGGAGAGAGATAAACCAACAGAGAGACAAGCAACTTGCCAGTCGAACAGACACATAGACATACAAGGAGTTAATCTGACAGATAAATAGATACTAATCTAGACAGACTGATAGTAGGTATAGAAGGCTAGGCATGTCATTAAATAGATGAATATAGTCCCAGTTTTATATTTATAATAGCTTTTGTGTTATGCTGTTCTTTAGACTTATGGGAATTCTACAACGTCACTAATTTAGTTCTAAACACTTTCGCTATCCACCTGTCATATAACGTTTCATACGTGATTTTATTATATCTATACAGTGGTACCTGGGGAAACATACTTAACTCGTTCCTGAATTCGGTTCGTAACCTGAAACATTCGTAACCTGAAACATTGAAATCAATGTAAAAAAAGACTCAATTCGTTTCATAATGAAAAACACCGTTCGTTCGTTCTTGTCACACACACACAAACGCAATTTACATATACATAATTATTTCATTCTTTACCTCCACTATTATAAATTGGTGATTCATAGCAGCAACACTACCGTTCTTCTAGCTCATGGGTTCTCAACGGGGGCGTAATCGCTTTATGGGGGCGCTGAGGTTCCGGAGGGCGATTGGGGGGCGGGGAAGGGCAAGTGGGCGGTACAAATGTACATGATATAATTTGAACACCTCAGCTATTTGAATCAATTAGTTTTTGGATGAAATGTGATGTAAACGCAAGTGCTGCTAAATATTTGATATCTCCCAAAAGTAAGCCTACATATTTTAAAATTATAAGAAACAGGAATAGCAATGAGTATTCGAAAAAGTAGGGGTCAGAATTAGATAAGTATGGTCAGTGCGGCCGGCTGGTAATGTTGTTAGTTCACCGGACTGTCAACCGACACGTCACGGGTTCTATTCTTAGCATTTGCTAATATCAATGGTATTTTGATCTCAGGTTTACTGGAGATGTAATTTAATTTGTTTATTTGAAGTATGAAATCATCTCAATATTGTTAAGCTGAATAAATACGTAGTAATCATACAGACTGGGTAGTTAATGTAATGTTTGAAAATATACATATAAATTCTTTAGTCACATAATATTTATATAATTTTCAAATACTTTTTACAGTTTGATCATTTCAAAGTTATAAATTGTAGGCCATTAATTTTAATTTATATAAAAAAAACATATTAGAAATATTAGCTCAAATAAAGCGGGTTAATTATCTCCCTTTAATAAAATAGATCTGTGAGTTTTAGCTACAATTTTGTATAGCATAGCGTAGGACGCAATAATCTTCTTTATAGAAAAAGCGTCTGTAATGTATAAGATAAGATTCTTATCACGCCTTTTTTGTGGAAAGTAGATTGCATGCTAGTACCATTTGGTTGTCAAAAAACAAGCTGCAAATAGTGAAGCGTGGAGATCTAAGGCTTTTGCAACCAAAATTGAAACAAGTATAGACTAACTACTAGCAACACACCAGGCAAACGATTCACAGTAATACTGATTTGTTTAAACCTCTTCTTTAGGTAATCTTTTGATCTATTAATTCCAGCGATTCCTTTTCAGTTTTTTTAAAGATAATAGTCAGCTTAACAAAATTGCGGAAACTATATTGACCCTTTAACTTCCAGAGAGGTGTGGGGGGGGGGGAGTGGGTGCTTAAAAAATGTAAAAGGGAGCGATGAGCATAAAACGGTTGAGAACCTATGTTCTAACTCATAATTGATGGTGTTAAGGACAATAATGAAAGAAAAAAACAACTGAACAGAGGGCTATTGCTAAGAATTATGTTACTGCTGTGAAGTAAGACCAATGAGGTTGCGCAACGCGAGCAAAACTAGGATAGACTTACTAGTCTAGCGCTTAGTACTGCAAGGTCTTTATTTGTACTGTAAGCGATCGTTTGTCTTAAACAAAAACCTTTCTACTTGTATGTCTTTGTTCGTACCTGAATCGTTCGTGATCTGAATCGTTCGTAACCTGAGTCGTTCACAACCTGAATCGTTCATAACCTGAATTGTTCATAACCTGAATCGTTCATAACCTGAATCGTTCATAACCTGAATCGATCGTAACCTGAATCGTTCAAAACCTGAATCGTTCGTAACCTGAATCGTTCGTAACCCGAGGCGTTCGTAACCCGAGATACCACTGATCAGTTTTATAATGTAAAGCTAATAATATGGCTACCGCCTAAATGCTGCACACTTTCAGCTTGTGTGGGCGGGGGGGGGGGGGGGGGGGCAGGGCTGGTTGCAAGGCTAAAGTCAGAGATAAGTTGCTGCCTGTAGCTTCTTAACAAGATTACCCCCCTCCCCCCCCCCCCTAAACTTTATTTTTCCTT
This sequence comes from Anisus vortex, assembly GCA_949126835.1. Classification (NCBI taxonomy): domain Eukaryota; kingdom Metazoa; phylum Mollusca; class Gastropoda; family Planorbidae; genus Anisus; species Anisus vortex. The sequence continues at coordinate 40,972,254 of OX421500.1, read as the reverse complement.
TCTGAAAATTTAGTTATTGTGCAGTAACGACAATAGGGTGCCTACTGGGCTACACAACCTCTCTGGTGAGCCACAGATATAACTGGGTCTCCAGAAGTGACACATACATCTTGTTGCTGCTCTTTTTTTTTTGTTGCCCCTGGTAAAATATCAAAATTTTGCATTTAGTCTAAGTTTTTATTGCAAATAAACGTTTGTTTTATGTGTGTGAGTGTGTGTGTGTTTTAGTAATTCTATTTGTAATTGAAACACACAACCACACCATCCGCTGATCCCTAATCTATCTCCTGCCATCTAGACCAGTGGTGGGCAACACACGGCACGCGTGCTATACGTCTAGACTAGAGGCCGACCAAAACCAAATTTTTGGTTTCAGCCGAAAACGAAACCGTAGCGAATGTTATATATTGACTTTCGGTCCAAAATCTAAACCGAAAGTTTAACGACACCTTCGGCCGAAACCGAAAGATAAACCGAAATTGCATAACAAAAGATTTTAAAAGACTGCACTGTTATCCCACACAACATATTTTTTACATTCGTTGGTGTTATTAAATAATCCCGTTAATTATTAACTTCAATTTTCTACTTCACACAGACTAACCCTCTAATCTACAAGAAATTGATTGGTGGCGATGGTTAACGTTTAAGCTGCTGACCGCTGAATGAATTGGAAATCCTATGTTGGCACACAGTTTCTAAACTTAACATAATTAGTAATACATTAATTTAAAAACATTAAATTAACGAATTAAGCAATAAAGTTCTCATAATACAAATTTATTTTGGAGGAAGTTTCCAATTTATGCATTCAAATTTTGGCCCGATAGGAGTCTATAGAAACATATGCGTACCGAAATATATAAGCAAACATATAAACAAACTCAAGATAATTATATATATACTAGTAGGTATGCCCGTCAAAATGACGGAGAAACAGATATATTCTGTGGTTTTTGTTAAAAGAGGGAAAATCAATAATACAATACAAACTCGAGTGAGCAAAATACCCAGCGGGCACACTACTTAGTAACGACGGGGGGAAATTGTGAAAACCACGAAAACACGTTGAAACCACGCTTTTTCTTCGTCGATACGACGTGGTGTACCCGCTGGGAACCTCGGAATGACCTAGTAAGACATAATTTCAAGGGACATCACTCTGTATCTTTTTTAATGGCGCAGCAGTTTATAACCTTAACATAACTAGTAATACGTTTATTTAAATTTTAAAAAATGAACGAATTAGGAATATAGTTGATAAAATAAGAATTTCTTTTGGAGGACGTTTCCAATTTATGTATTTAACTTTTGTTCAGATCCGTTCAACGGCCCAGGAGTCTATAGAAAACATATATATATATATATACAGAGAGAGAGAGAGAGAGAGAGAGAGGAAGAGAGAGAGATAGAGAGATAGATAGATAGATAGATGGATAGATTGATTGATTTATTTAATGTACAAACCATTTCGTAATGTAATATCCTCACAACTAAAACTATACGCCTCAAAACAGACACAACTAAAACAAACTTTATGACTGAGATAGAGAAGCTGCAATTGAACTAGCAGCCGGAAAATATAAATGTGTCAAAACTTATAGCGGGCTAGTCATGTGGAACTGACGCCCAGCCAGCCCGGCTCTCGCGCGAGCTTGTAAGCGAGAGCTCTCTCCCTTTGATCACATACTTTTTTTTCGGGAGAGAAAAAAAAAATCATTCGGATGTCGGGAGTTTCACGCCTCGTGTCGTAATCGCGTTCGTAATCGCTTTGTCAGCCAGCAGACAATTTTTTGTTAAGGCTCGATACTCTAGTACGGGATTTTACAACCTACGACACGTGTGCCAGACATGGCACGCAAAGCCATTTTGAATGGCACGCGGAAGACTCACTCCCCCCACAAAATTAAAAAGAAATCCAAATCAAGACACTTCTACAAGAACAGAGCAGGATGACTTTTAGGCTGTTGGCACTCTGAATGAACTATACAAATCTACATTGGCACACTATTATGAAAAGGTTACGACTTCTGCCCTGGTGGTCGACTTGCCCTCGTGTTACAAAAAAAGTTTAAAAAATCGCGTCGGACCGAATTGTTCCGTAGGGCCGGTGAAGCATCGTACACCAATTTCTGTGGCCACGGCATACTAGGGGAATTTGTGGCAATCACAATGCCCAGCCGCCTTTACTTTACCTCAACTAAGGTCAGGTACCCATCAGAGCTGGTTAGACTCAGGGACACCTTCCGGACTTAGGAAAAAATTGTAGCATTCATCACGATTCGAACCCATGACCTTTGGTTCGCCAGCCGAACGCGCTACCGCTCTGCCACCTTGCCCATTGCCCTCGTGTCAGCTACTCAATACCGTTTCTTTTTTAAATTTCCTAGCCATTTCGTTTTTGTTTCGCAATACTTAAAGATGCAATATAATATATATGTTCAGATTGTACACAATAACAATTTTTTTAATCCGTTATTCATTACAAAATACTTGTTTCGATCATTTAAAACTCTCTACATATTAAATTATTGCTGATAATTTATAAGCGTTAAAAATGGATTATGTAAAAAACAACAACAACAACAAAATACTTTGAACATGTCCAGATATATTAATTTAAAAAGAAATGAATCCATTGACATATAAATTATTTCAATAAACAATTTTTGTCTCTTGCTAACGTTCCATAAATGTTCTGATACAGACGATTCTTGCGTCTTACGTTGATTAAATCTAATTTCGATAAGAGTTTTATAAGAAGTTAAGTTTTTTGTGTTTTTAAGCCTGATCGTACAAGCAACCCATTAATGACCAGATGCTACTCTGAAAAATAAATTGAATAGGTTTTTGCGTTCAAAACAGTCGCAATATTTAGGCATAAACCTCATATTATTATTATACATATGATGTTTGTTCCGATTTGAAATGTATATAATATCATCATCACCAATACATATAATTACCGTGAGTTGTTTATATATCAGCTTATATCTGTTCTCTATAGACACCTAGACCGTTTAACGGATCGGAACAAAAGTGATATACATAAATTGGTAACGTCATCCAAAAGACACTTTTATTATATCAACAATATTGCTTTTATTCGTTCAGTTAGTTTTTAAATAAACGTGTCACTAATTATGATCATATAAACGCCATTTACAAAATATTCATAGTGATGTCCCCTGTACAAAGGCTTTCCAATTATGTTTTCTTATATACTTATATACTGGGTTTTCCCGTATTGCGAAATATTATTATCTCCAAATTTTTATTTTATTTTCTTTACTTTGTTTTAAATTGTAATTGTATATTGTTTTTTTTTAAAAATATTTTTGATAATATTTGTCACGATTCTGGAATTAAATCGTAACCTTATTAGTACTCATGGATAGATCATAGCGCAGAAGTAGTGTAGAACTAGAAACATAGGTTAGCGTAGAGTTAGATTAGGGAGTAGAAAGTAGCCTGACGCCATTACCTCTTTCCCTCTTCTCGCGCAATAGGAACACCCCAACCACTCTTCTCCTCACCTCTCTTTAACCCTCTCTACACTCTGTCATTCCCGAATTCAGAGTTTGCTACTTGATTCAGCCAATTGGTATTACACTATTTGTATGTGTGATTGTATGTGTGTGTATTCTTTAATGTATGTATATATATATATATTCTATTATGCTGTCAATTATGATTCATGTTGTATTTGGATAGTAAATACTCATTTATTTTGCTAAACTCAGCATACACGTAAAACCCCACCCACCTGTGGAAACCCCCACCCACCTGTAGACACCCCCACCCACTGCTACACCTTTTTCGTTATCTCCCCTCTCCGTCCCCTACTCAGCGCCCGTGGTCAAGCCCTTTATCCACTCGAAGTAGTGACATCTGGAGCGAAGCGTCTCGCACATACGTAAGACCCTTGGGCTGCACTCGACCAGAACCAATAGAGACAGGTACATCAAGGGAAATAAGTCATTATCTTATCCTTTGTATCTCCGTATACGTCTACCCACCCCACCCCCCTTTTCCCCTGGGCCCCACCCCGCAAAAGTCGGCGGTATCAAGTGTTCGCCTGCACCCACCCCTAATTTCCCCCCCCCCAATAGTCAATCTTCTATGCAAGTATATTTCAAACCAGCCAACCAGAACATATGTAATTCTAAACTAATGTAGCTATCCAATCCAATTGACCACGGATCACGTGACTAAAATTCAGGAAAGCGCGCTTAACTAGGTTTAGGACACTTCGGCAAAAACGTGAGGCGGAGAAGGTTGTTCGATTCTAGCCTCCACTTATTCAGTTCGTTCCATAGGATATACCGCCTGCATGTGTATAGATAGATATTTTGTCAATCTAAGTATTTTCATGAACACAGCTAGGTTTGCCTAATGTTTTGGATAACCTAGCAGTACCATGTGTTGAGTGTTAACTGAAGCCTGTGCAAATTCATATATGTATCTTGCCATTGAGTGAAGAATTGAAATGATAATAAACACTTGAACTTAACCAACGATTTATTTGCCTGCTTAGAACTATTTGTTGTGTCCGTCATAATATCTAACGAGCCAAGAGAGAGAAATAATAATTATTCCAGGGCGATTCCAGTCACGGTAATTCATACCCCACGACGACCTGCCACTACTACCCCACTCACCTACGACTCCGCACCCCTCTCATCGCCCAACTTCTGCCAGGTTGATGTCCTAATCCTAAACACATCCTGACAAAGTGGGACCTCGCCACGGGATCCTGAACTCAAGATGTTCAGGGCACTAACAACAGCAATCAACCCGAGGACCACGCCGTTACTGAAACCGACCCTGGATTGGGGGCTCATCTCTCTACAACACGAAGACTCTAAGCAGCTAACAGATCCGCCACCCAACGCCAACCAAGGCACCCATTAAGACAGATTCGCCACCCCATCACGCCAGATTCGCCACCCCATCACGCCAGATTCGCCACCCCATTACGCCAGATTCGCCACTCTAAGCAATCTACGGCAACCCAGATACACCAGCAGCCATATTCGTCACCCTACGCCACCTGCGTCACCCCATTACGACCAGACTCGCCACCCCAACCGCCAGATCGTCACCCGAGACACCGCACCGTCGTGCCAGCCCGACAACCATCAACCCAGAGAACCCGAGAACCGCCATCAACCTCCCCTAAGGAACCGCCGTAGTCCCGGTACCCAAACCAGGAAAATAGACAATAACACTATACACTATCTAGTCCCGGCACGGGGAAAAAGAACTTCTCACTATACCGAAGTTACCCGTAACCAACAGAGCGCCAAGAGCCATACCAAAAACGATAACTTTGTGATTGGATACGTGTGTATTGTGTATGTGTGCGAAATTCTAGGAATAGCTGTTCGGTGAGTACCATTTTGGACTAGTATTAAGTTAGTTAAACTCTGAACCCCAACCCCTATTACATTCCCTCTCTCTATCTCGTCATATCTCTGTCCGTTTACTGCCCTACTCTCGCCCTAATCTGTCACTATGGCTGAAGGTGTACTATTGCGTAAACAGCTGAGAGAAGAGGCTATAGCGATAGGCTACAGTGACGGAGACATCATTAAATACGTAGTTGAACAGGTAGCGGTACATGAGGAAAGAGAAGAGAAACTTAGACTAGAGCAGAGAGAAGACACACTTAGGTTAGAACAGAGCTAGAGAAGAGAATAGATTAGATGAGGAGGCACGCAGGACACATGAATTCAGACTAGCTGAATTAGCCGCAAGCACTAGGCCCCCGGACAACAGCGACAACCCAAACTCCCCCTCATCATTTAGTTCAGCCACCCCCAACCATCCCCTCCCCAGACATGCTTCTCTATGGACTGAAGTTCACGACCCCCGACTGGAGCAGTTCGACATTTACCTCCGACGGTTTAGCGACTGCATGGAGCTAAATGAAGTCCCCCCAGAATTACATTGTAGGATCCTCGTCTCCACTCTGAGAGGAGAGGATTATGACGCCTATTGTAAACTGGCCCCAGAAGACAGTGAGTCGTGCGTTGCACTGAAAAACGCGCTGCTAAATCGACACCAACTGCACGCGTCACATTATCAAAAGAAGTTTCGGTCGTCCACGCTACGGTCAGGAGAGAACTATACGTAATTCGCGGAACGAATTAAGGCCTACTTACTTAAGTGGGTAGAATTAGGGGACATAGAACAATCCTTTGAAGGCATGGTCACCCTTCTTATGACTGAACAGATAGAATCCCAGATGCCCCCCAAGCTAAAGGCTTTCTTAATCCAACAGGGAATATCCGGGTTAAACCCCTCCCTGCAGGGCGCAGATAGGTTTCTGCAGTCCAACCTAATAGCGTCATCCTCCCGCCCGGGACACCCACAACCGCACCGACCTTATGGGGACAACCACCGCGTCAACCCTCCCCCTCAATCAACCGCGCCTCAGCCACACACGCCCCACCACGGGCGACCTCGTCCTCACAACCCACGCGGAGACCACCGCCACACCAGACCCACCCCTCAGTTAGCACACGACAGGAACAGACGCGACCCCACCCCCTATTTGGCCGCCGGTGCATTTTACACCACGACAGAGCCCGTAAGCGCCGACCAGCAGTATACTAACGGTCCGGCAGAACAAGAAACAGAAGCCCCTTACCCCAACCACTTAACCGAAACCACCGCCCCGTGGAATAGCCAGGAAACATACGGCGACTTGGATCAAGTCCATCACGTATTTTCCATCTCCTCAGTAGACGGACCCCATGAACCCCGCCACAACTGTGTCGACGAGATAGTCCGAATCAATGGCCACCTGGGCTCTTGTACATACGATTCCAGGCTCAGCTATGAGGCCCTAGTAACGGAATCAATGACCGACCCCCGCGACTACACAGGCCGCTATGTGCGACTCCAAGGGCCATCCCATGACTCCCCCATCCTGCGTCTACCGACGGCAGTCGTACACATCGACTCCGCCTTTACAGCAGGCCCCATCGAAGCAGCCGTGACTAAAGACGGGAAAGTAGACGTTCTACTAGGTAGGCCAATCGTAGGCAGAACACTCCCGCCCCGACCCACACAGGTGAGCCACGAGCCACCGCGCCCCACCCACAGCCCGATCCGCCCTCCCCAATTCATGTCCATTAAAGACAGGCTCCGCAACGCAAAACTGCCCCAAACCAGAAGCGAGCTAAAGCGTATACTTCACGAGTTCAGTTACTATGAAAGGAATGCTATACGCGGTTTCCGGCAACTCGCAACGCCCTTATTCGATCTACTGAATGCTACCACACGTCCCAAATTACATTGGAACGAAAACGCCAGATTTGCTTTCGACCTGTTAAAATGTTTCTTAGGTCGAAACCCATTTCGAGTCCACCCCGACGACGAGGATTAGCGTTAACCCTAAACACCCGATGGGCCGGGTAACAATACAACCCAGCGCCATACTCCCCCCCCCAGAAGATAACTTAACGCGTCCCCTTGTTCCCTCCGACCCCTCCCCGTCACAGACCCACCACCAGCACGTGGACACGCCAAGATACCACTCGCGGATACTATCCCGGTACTCTCACTAAGATCCCATACCCCAGAGACAGTAATTTAGGTATGAATCCACTTTCTGAGTAGATTCCCAAATCGCCCGGGTGAGTTGTCACGATTCTGGAATTAAATCGTAACCTTATTAGTACTCATGGATAGATCATAGCGCAGAAGTAGTGTAGAACTAGAAACATAGGTTAGCGTAGAGTTAGATTAGGGAGTAGAAAGTAGCCTGACGCCATTACCTCTTTCCCTCTTCTCGCGCAATAGGAACATCCCAACCACTCTTCTCCTCACCTCTCTTTAACCCTCTCTACACTCTGTCATTCCCGAATTCAGAGTTTGCTACTTGATTCAGCCAATTGGTATTACACTATTTGTATGTGTGATTGTATGTGTGTGTATTCTTTAATGTATGTATATATATATATATATTCTATTATGCTGTCAATTATGATTCATGTTGTATTTGGATAGTAAATACTCATTTATTTTGCTAAACTCAGCATACACGTAAAACCCCACCCACCTGTAGAAACCCCCACCCACCTGTAGACACCCCTACCCACTGCTACACCTTTTTCGTTATCTCCCCTCTCCGTGCCCTACTCAGCACCCGTGGTCAAGCCCTTTATCCACTCGAAGTAGTGACATCTGGAGCGAAGCGTCTCGCACATACGTAAGCCCCTTGGGCTGCACTCGACCAGAACCAATAGAGACAGGTACATCAAGGGAAATAAGTCATTATCTTATCCTTTGTATCTCCGTATACGTCTACCCACCCCCCCCCCTTTTCCCCTGGGCCCCACCCCGCAAAAGTCGGCGGTATCAAGTGTTCGCCTACACCCACCCCTAATTTCCCCCCCCCAATAGTCAATCTTCTATGCAAGTATATTTCAAACCAGCCAACCAGAACATATGTAATTCTAAACTAATGTAGCTATCCAATCCAATTGACCACGGATCACGTGACTAAAATTCAGGAAAGCGCGCTTAACTAGGTTTAGGACACTTCGGCAAAAACGTGAGGCTGAGAAGGTTGTTCGATTCTAGCCTCCACTTATTCAGTTCGTTCCATAGGATATACCGCCTGCATGTGTATAGATAGATATTTTGTCAGTCTAAGTATTTTCATGAACACAGCTAGGTTTGCCTAATGTTTTGGATAACCTAGCAGTACCATGTGTTGAGTGTTAACTGAAGCCTGTGCAAATTCATATATGTATCTTGCCATTGAGTGAAGAATTGAAATGATAATAAACACCTGAACTTAACCAACGATTTATTTGCCTGCTTAGAACTATTTGTTGTGTCCGTCATAATATCTAACGAGCCAAGAGAGAGAAATAATAATTATTCCAGGGCGATTCCAGTCACGGTAATTCATACCCCACGACGACCTGCCACTACTACCCCACTCACCTACGACTCCGCACCCCTCTCATCGCCCAACTTCTGCCAGGTTGATGTCCTAATCCTAAACACATCCTGACAATATTATTGTTAAATTAATATTACTATTAAGCTGTGTACGTGTCAGGGCGAACGGAAACAATAAACAAGAACAAAAACTAAATACCGAAATATTGTTATTAGTGTAATTTATTGTTATCTCTTTGATTGTTTGTTTTTTTACAAGACATTTTGTATCGATTTGTTTCTCCGTCATTTTGACGGGTATAACTACTAGTAAATATATATTTATATATATATATAGATAGATAGATAGATAGATAGATAGATAGATAGATAGATAGATAGATAGATAGATAGATATAAATGATGATAAATCAAAGCCTCAAGTAAGTGGCATTCTTATGAAGTTTTTTTTCTCCCATTCTACTTTCGAGGAACATTTTACGAGTGGCTTTAGCATCGGCATTTTAAGTGGAGAGCGAGTTTAGCATGATTGTTAGGCTTAGGGTATAGGTTTATTTTATTTGTTCCATATGTCTAAATCATTAACCTATATATATGTTGCTCATAATATTATGGGATGTATTCACAGTTTGCATAAAGTAAATTGACCCATTTTATTGTCGAAGCTTAATATTATCTGATTTATCTTAACCATTTGATCTAGTTAATGGTATATGAATTATTCATTCTCAACCGCTCTGTCTTAACCAGTCTATCTCGACCAGTCTGTTTCAACCATTCTATCTTTGTCACTCTATCTCAACCACTCGGTGTCAACCAAGGTCCTGGGTTCGAATCCTGGTGAAGGCTAGGATTTTTTCCCGGGTCTAGAGGGTGTTTCAGTCGACTAGGCATTGCGCTGGCCACACAGCCCCTTAGTATGTCATGGTTCACTGAAACTGGCGAACGCTGCTTCCAAGATATAAAAGGTTAAGATTTCAACAACAAAAATCCCATCGTTGTTAATGAAAGGAAATACTTATAAATTTATAACGATGAAAACTGTGTAGCGATAATGGACATCACGATAGAACTGGTGATGTTGGGAGATATATCGTCGTGTTGATCTAATTATAGAATCACGTGACGAGATCTAGTTTTGTTTCTGCTTGTAAAAAAAAAAATTTTCTTGGAAGGCTGTGAATTGACAAGCCACACAAATTATTTTAATTTTTTTTTTTTTGAAATTTCGATTTGAAGACAAGAAAAATGGCAGAACTTTCCGCTGGAAAGTGTATTCCGCCATTACCTTTCTGCGTCACTTCCGCTTTCTGCGCACTTCCGCCTTGAGAATGCAGACGAGAAGACATACACAATCATACAAGTGCTGTGGGATTCTCAAAAGGTTCATTTTTTATTTATTTTTTTGTCTGATAACATTTCTAAAGTAGAGGAAAGATTAGATCTACATTTTTATAGTGTACGTGACATTTTGGTATCTGGCCCCCCTTTACCCCCCCCCCCCCTCTCACCTTTCCCATGACTGAAGACTTTCATTATGTAACACCTCCACACCCTGTTCAAAGAATATTTTCCCTTGCCGAAAAGTCGTCGAGTTAGATCATTAAACAGTGTGTTATGGTAATTATTATTATTTTTTCTTTATTTCTGTTTATTGCATCTTAAAATGAATTATCCCGTTTGTGCATTTTGCTGTTTTGATACCTTAAAATGATTTGAAGGTTATTATTATTATTATTACTAGTAGTTACGCCAGTCAATATGACGCAGAAAAAATATCCACTGTAAGTTTTGTTAAGAGAGAAAGAAGAAAGAACAAACAATCTTACAGTAAAAACTAAAGTGAGAACGTTTCTTCCGGTATTTAGTTTTTGTTATTTTTTTTACGGTTTACGGTCGACCTGACCCTAGTACACTTGATATTATTTACTAATGTTAGAAAATTCTAGTTTTGCCTATGACCATGCCATTATTGTACTTATTACCCAGCGGGCACACCACGTCGCATCCTTGTCTCACACCGGTCTTCACCTGAACAGTTTTAATTTGAACCGGGCCACTAGGAGATGGTGGCGCCCGATGGGAGAGCAGAAACTCCACACGAGATAATATAAGATAGTATAAGATAATATAAGATAATATAATATAAGATAGAAAAACTTTAAAATGTGTTATTATTATGAGAAAATATTCAACATTCTCTGAATATGGCATTAAGATTACTAGTCTATTTAACTTCTAAATATGTACTTATTTTTGTCTGAAAAAACAAAACAATGAGATACTTATTTGTTACAACCGACGCCTTGAATACAGACACTTGTTCAATTCTATACGTAAATCAAACATAAACAAATAGAAACAGAAATAAATTGACTTGGAAACTAAACGGCCAAAAAGCAATTTCCCTATCAGTGATATGATCTCTGAAACAATGCTGGTGATACCGACACACAGAAAGTGTTTCAAGTCCAGAATAGAACATACAAGTAGTTTAACGTTAATTCTATTTTTAACCCCTCTTTTGTTTTCGTCTCTGCTTCCCTGTTTAGAGTAAACGGGTCAGAACGCCCGAACATCTACGACAAGGGGTCGGCAACCAACGGAACGGGTGCAATGCTTGACACGAAGAGCGATTTTAAAAGGCAAGCGGAATTCTTTTCTTTTTTTTTATAAAAAGAAAATAGTAGGGTGGCTTTTAGGCTGTTGAAAGTTGAAACGCTGGATTTACAGGGTGGCTTTTAGGCTGTTGAAAGTTGAAACGCTGGATTTACAGGGTGGCAATTAGGCTGTTGAAAGTTGAAACGCTGGATTTACAGGGTGGCAATTAGGCTGTTGAAAGTTGAAACGTTGGATTTACAAGGTGGCTTTTAGGCTGTTGAAAGTTGAAACGCTGGATTTACAGGGTGGCTTTTAGGCTGTTGAAAGTTGAAACGCTGGATTTACAGGGTGGCTTTTAGGCTGTTGAAAGTTGAAACGCTGGATTTACAGGGTGGCTTTTAGGCTGTTGAAAGTTGAAACGCTGGATTTACAGGGTGGCTTTTAGGCTGTTGAAAGTTGAAACGCTGGATTTACAGGGTGGCTTTTAGGCTGTTGAAAGTTGAAACGCTGGATTTACAGGGTGGCTTTTAGGCTGTTGAAAGTTGAAACGCTGGATTTACAGGGTGGCTTTTAGGCTGTTGAAAGTTGAAACGCTGGATTTACAGGGTGGCAATTAGGCTGTTGAAAGTTGAAACGCTGGATTTATTTAGAAATTCACCATAGTGGTCAAGCGGCAGCGCGTTCGGCTGGTGTACTGAAAGTCATGCGTTTGAATTCTGGTGGATTCCGTTCCCGGGTCTGGAGGATGTCCCTGAGTCTACTGGGCACCTGAGCTTATTTGGGGTAAAAAGTAAAGGCGGCTGGCCATTGTGCTGGTCACATAATCCCTTAGTTTGCCGTGGCCACAGAAACTGGTGAACGCTGCGTCACCGGCGCCATGGATTAATTTGGTGCGACGGGATACTTAACTTTACATTGGCACCTTATTCTTAAACGGTTGCTGATCCCTGATCTACAAGAACTAACAGATGACCTAGCCTTACCATAAAGATGAACTTATGATAACTATGTTATTTGATCCCCGTGTTGTGTCTAGTGTTATCATAGAATCTATTGTTATTGTTTCACCGAACGTACAGTGTAAATTCACGTCTTTTGTTATCGATTCAATGTCTGTGTTGACTGACACCGTTGATAAATCACACAAAGCTACTTGCAGTAACAATAACAAGTAACTCTTCTTAAAATCTCTACAGTGATATATGGCAGTCTGTACCGTAAAATATCAATTGTAAGCCGCACCTATGTATAAGCCGCAGGTATAAATTAGAAGGCAAAAAGCATATAAAATTACGGTTCACGTATAATATAAACCGCATTCAAATTCTGGTTGGTGTATTTGTATAATTCTTGATCCATATTTTTTTATTTTTCCTATGTTACTGTTTGTGAATTGTAATTTATTTGTCGTATGTGAGATTATCTATGAACTATAGAGGTCTATGTTTTGCAGACTTTTAAAGAGTTTATAATTAAGAACTTTAAAGATCGGGAAAATTTCCGTAAGTCTCAATGTTACCGATGCCGCAAGATAAATTACTGTAGCCATAGAATAAAAGTATCCAGCAGGACCAAACTGATCTATAGAGCCAGTGAAGCAGGCTCAAATTGATCTATAGAGCCAGTGAAGCAGGCTCAAACTGATCTATAGAGCCAGTGAAGCAGGCTCAAATTGATCTATAGAGCCAGTGAAGCAGGCTCAAACTGATCTATAGAGCCAGTGAAGCAGGCTCAAACTGATCTATAGAGCCAGTGAAGCAGGCTCAAACTGATCTATAGAGCCAGTGAAGCAGGCTCAAACTGATCTATAGAGCCAGTGAAGCAGGCTCAAACTGATCTATAGAGCCAGTGAAGCAGGCTCAAACTGATCTATAGAGCCAGTGAAGCAGGCTCAAACTGATCTATAGAGCCAGTGAAGCAGGATCAAACTGATCTATAGAACCAGTGAAGCAGGCTCAAACTGATCTATAGAGCCAGTGAAGCAGGATCAAACTGATCTATAGAACCAGTGAAGCAGGATCAAATTGATCTATAGAGCCAGTGAAGCAGCGTTCACCAGTTTCTGAAGTAGTAGAATATGTTGAGGAGATCGTCTCGCGCTGGTCGCCTCATTTTCACTAATTATCAACTTTCAATTTTAAACTAATCCAGGAAGAAAATACCTCCTCCACCCCCCCCCCCCACACACACTAGCAGGGCACTCAATTACATGCACCCAATAATCCCTAAAGTTTTCAACACTCAAGACCTAGGAATTAAAAAACAACAACACAGTTTTGCTATGACGTCTTGAAGTTACCTTGATATTCGTGAAGAAGTGACGTCAAACGCCTTCCTTCTCTCCCGCCCCCCCCCCCCCCCATCATTTTTTTCTATGAAAAAATATTCCGAACCTATAAAATCTTGAACTGGCACGCATCAAGAAATACACCTGTTTTCCGCAAACACACATATAAACACTCTAAAACACGCATACACACACTCGTTGAACTGAATTGATTCATAAGGCTGGCGTATCGGCGTTCACCAACCAGTGTCTGTGGCCATGGCATACTAGGGGATTATGTTGGCCAGCACGACGCCTATCCCGCATTTAATTTAAAACCCAACGCACAAGCACATACGGAAACACAAACACACCCACACAAGGATAGACACAACACACACAAACATACACACAGAAAAACAGAAAACCACACTTACAAACACTATGACACAAACACACACACATACAAATACACGCACACGAACGAACACACCCCCGAAACACCACAAACACACACCCGAAACATTTATAAGAACTTTCTACTCTTCAAAATAAACGAATATACCTAATTAGGTATATTAACTTTATTGCTGCATTTCTCTATGTAGTTAAAAAGAAAACCCTTTATTCAATAAGCATCAAGCTCAAACATGGAATGATCTCTCACTCTCTTTCTCTCTTTCAATCTATCTCTCTCTTTCTCTATCTCTTTCTCTCTCTCTTTCTTTCTCTCTTTCTCTCTCTCTTTCTATCTCTTTCTCTCCCTCTCTTTCTCTCTCGCTTTCTCCCCTCTTTCTATCTCTCTCTTTCTCTCTCTTTCTCTCTCTCTCTCTTTCTCTCTCTCTCTCTTTCTCTCACTCTCTTTCTCTCTCTCTCTCTTTCTCTCTCTCTCTTTTTCTCTCTCTCTCTCTCTTTCTCTCTCTCTCTTTCTCTCTCTCTCTTTCTCTCACTCTCTTTCTCTCTCTCTCTCTTTCTCTCTCTCTCTTTTTCTCTCTCTCTCTCTCTTTCTCTCTCTCTCTTTCTCTCTCTCTCTTTTTCTCTCTCTCTCTCTCTTTCTCTCACTCTCTTTCTCTCTCTCTCTTTTTCTCTCTCTCTCTCTCTTTCTCTCTCTCTCTTTCTCTCTCTCTCTTTCTCCCCTCTTTCTATCTCTTTCTCTTTCTCTCTCTCTTTCTCTCTCTCTTTCTCTCTCTTTCTCTCTCTCCTTCTCTCTCTCTCTTACTCTATCGCTTTCTCTCCCTCTCTTTCTCTCTCTCTTTCTCTTTCTCTCTCTCTTTCTCACTCTCTTTCTCTCTCTTTCTCTCTCGTTCTCTTTCTCTCTCTTTTTCTCTCTCTCTTTCTCTCTCTTTCTCTCTCTCTCTCTTTCTCTCTCTCTCTCTCACACGACGGGTCCAAGTCAACTAAATTAGCCAGTCTATCTATAAATATAAACATAATAAAAAAAACGTTAGAGGAAGGGAACAGTTTGTTTCCAATTTGGCGTTAACTAAAACTTGTTTGTGTGGTGGTGGGGTAGGGGGGAGGGGTGCGAGGGAAAGTGGGAAAAGGGGGGAGGGAGGGGGTAGAGATGCTATGAGATAAATATAACATAACAATATAAGCTAACAAAAAAAAACTAAATTAGATCAATAAGTTTGATAATATAACACTGGTAGAAAAAAAAAAACAACTGAGTCAAAATAATTCGATATTGTTGCTTCCTACAGGCACAGTGACAAAGATAAGGGGGCCTGACACCCCCAGGGGTGGGGGAGTGAGGGTGTGTTAAACATGGGGATGAGGGGTGGGTGGGGGTTGAGAGGGCGTATGTCTTCTCAACTTTGTTGTAAGCAACGTTTCACAAGAGGATGGGCGGGAGAGGTGGGGGAGGGAGGGGCTGCAACTCCCTTGTGTCAGTGTGTTAGTGTGTAATAGATTGGCGTACAATGGCGGGCACAGACCTGTGTCTGCTATTTTGTGTTGGTTTCTTTTCGATTTTCATTCCCAGAAAATATGAATACATTTGTCTTAGGTAATGAAGTTAGGCAGGCGCGCCCTAACACCCCCCTCCCACCCCCAACTCCCCACCGCCTTCCTTTTCAAAGAAATTCCAATATTTCTCTGACCCCTACCACTTATACTCTCTACACGTATACTACTGCCGGTCAGAAGCAAACTTAAAGCAGACGACACTTTCTATGAGTCTCCTGGGGTCCCGCCTGCCACTTTTTACATATTACTGGTGGGTACACAAGTGAGTGAATTATAGAACAGCTCACTCTGGTTCGGCCAGCCTACACATTTAGCAAAAAAAAAAAAAAAAAAAAAACTGCAAGGAAAATAAGTTACAAAAAGCAATCTTGTAATGATAATACATAATATTAAAAATTCATAAGTGTAACACCAATAGTTGAATCATTAAAACCTAGAAGCACTAGTGGACAGAAGGGCGAAGAGTAAAGTAGCAATAATACATAAGGCATTAAATTCTAATTTAGAAAAACAACCCAATAAAAATATGTTGCAATGCTCAGATAAACATAAGGACACAAACACATTGCTTATTCCTTATGCGAGAAAAATTGCATATAAGTAGGCTACTCTTTCTTCCCGAGTGGCATTCGGGCATGGAACGGGTACCCAAACCAGTAACTTGACATCATTTAAAATACTAACCAAAATGCAATAATCAAATCACGGATAGGCGTAGGACGCAATAATCTTCTGTATAGAAGGAGCGTCTGTAATGTATAAGATAAGAACAGCATGAGGGGGTCAATAATTATTTCTATTACTATAACAATAATAAAAACTAAAGCAGCTTCTACGAACACTATTGTGAATGCAGATGAATTATAAAACACAAGCACTTTAGATAACTATCATTAAAATGTTGTAGTTTTTTTTTACCACCCCTACCCCCACCACCCCAACCCCATAGAAACGTCTTTGTTTTTGAGAAAAGGTGAATTACCCCACACCTCTCCCAAACCACTGTTGGCTACGCCACTGGTTACAAAACAATTAAAGGACAAAGCACTATTATATGATAAGATACAAAGTTATATTGTTCAAACATTACATTCAATCTCTCTGGTATTTAAGAACTTGGCAGTAAAACCACAAAGAGTCTGGAAGCATTTCGTTCATATCTTGCACTGAGCTATACATAATTTATATTATGGAGTGCTCAAGCAATTATATTGTAGGAGAAAATGCGGACTTTTAAATATAGATAAGTGCACTGTATGACACTGAGCTATATATACATGTCTAAATAATAAATATTCAATAAAATTAATTACTCATTTAACATTTATATGTGGTATTCAAAGCATTATCCAGAAAAATCATCAACCATTTCATCTTTTGACTTCGCCATTAAATTAATGAATCCGGTACTCATTAAAATTAACACAATTTACTCGTATAAGAGATATATATTATATATATATAATGTATGTTCAGTATAAAAGAGTTCATTTTATCAAATATGCATGACGTAATTACGACAAGTTTTTAAATTTTTGGTACTTCCATGTATTTTATTATTTTTTATTCTCCATTTTAGTTGCCTGAGCACTCCATATATATATATATAGCTCAGTGATGTCTTGTATAGAGGTCGCTTAGGAAAGTTTCGGAAATTCCCCCTGGGTTAACTGATGGAATTGTGGGTAATGTGGTTTATAAATAGCACACAATAATTATACTTACTTTGAGCGCGATCTAAGCAACCAATCAAAACACTTGTTTTAGTTACTAGTATAGATATATAGGATATAGCGTATACCCATATAAAATAAGGTATTAAATATCAATTCATGATAGGGCAAACATTACTTATATAATAAAATATAAATATAAATCTTTTACAATATGATACAAATAAGATATCGAGTAGTATGTATTAGAATAACATATTAGATAGCACATAAAATAACATAGAAATATAAAATATGCTATTATATAAATAATCAATGAAGCCTTTTAAATTCACAAGGAAAAAAGCTAAGACTTGGTTTACTTTTCAATCTCTGCTCATAAAAATAATAATAGCGACCAAACTACTAAAACTATTTCCATATTATATTAGTAAATGGCAAATTATTACCAGTAATTTTTCCCGTCTAAGCATTTGTACCGCCCCACTTTTGGATCAAAGACTATAATTGGATGGACCGCTTGATTTAATATTTATGATATTTGATGACTCGAAAGACTTCTTTTCGGAATTCCCAATTCGTTTTTGTATTGTACACTTCCGTTTTATTTAATCGCTATGATTTTCTCAATGAAAAATTAAAATTAAAATTAAAATCGAAAGTTGTATACAGCGGAAACATTTAGGCAAACGTAGGAGCGTAGAAGTCATTTTAGACAGCGTTAATGGATGCGCACGGAAAAAAAGAACATATAAGCTCTAAAATAGAGCAAGCGGTCAACCTCATTATAGTCTTTGCTTGGATCTAAATGAGTACTGAGCATACGTTATATTTGGTGGCAGCGCTAAACAACTAAATGTATGCTTATGAATGTTTATATGTAAGCGAAATGTTGTACTGATTTGGTCTATCTACATAAAGATGCAATTATCGCTCCAGGCACTCACATTTCACAGTTACCAATTTATATAGGCCACGTTTCGTCAGCCACAATATTTCGTTTTTCGTTTTGTTTTTGTTTTGTTTCCATGTTTTGTTCATAACGTTTGTTGATTTATCTGTCTGTTATTTAACATGTTTGGGTTTGTATGTTTACATTGGTGTCAGTTATTTAACATGTTTGGGTTTGTATGCTTACATTGGTGTCCGTTATTTAACATGTTTGGGTTTGTATGCTTACATTGGTGTCCGTTATTTAACATGTTTGGGTTTGTATGCTTACATTGGTGTCCGTTATTTAACATGTTTGGGTTTGTATGCTTACATTGGTGTCCGTTATTTAACATGTTTGGGTTTGTATGCTTACATTGGTGTCCGTTATTTAACATGTTTGGGTTTGTATGCTTACATTGGTGTCCGTTATTTAACATGTTTGGGTTTGTATGCTTACATTGGTGTCCGTTATTTAACATGTTTGGGTTTGTATGCTTACATTGGTGTCCGTTATTTAACATGTTTGGGTTTGTATGCTTACATTGGTGTCCGTTATTTAACATGTTTGGGTTTGTATGCTTACATTGGTGTCCGTTATTGAACATGTTTGGGTTTGTATGCTTACATTGGTGTCCGTTATTTAACATGTTTGGGTTTGTATGCTTACATTGGTGTCCGTTATTTAACATGTTTGGGTTTGTATGCTTACATTGGTGTCCGTTATTTAACATGTTTGGGTTTGTATGCTTACATTGGTGTCCGTTATTTAACATGTTTGGGTTAATATGCTTACATTGGTGTCCGTTATTGAACATGTTTGGGTTTGTATGCTTACATTGGTGTCCGTTATTTAACATGTTTGGGTTTGTATGCTTACATTGGTGTCAGTTATTTAACATGTTTGGGTTTGTATGCTTACATTGGTGTCTGTTATTTAACATGTTTGGGTTTGTATGCTTACATTGGTGTCCGTTATTTAACATGTTTGGGTTTGTATGCTTACATTGGTGTCCGTTATTTAACATGTTTGGGTTTGTATGCTTACATTGGTGTCCGTTATTTAACATGTTTGGGTTTGTATGCTTACATTGGTGTCCGTTATTTAACATGTTTGGGTTAATATGCTTACATTGGTGTCCGTTATTGAACATGTTTGGGTTTGTATGCTTACATTGGTGTCCGTTATTTAACATGTTTGGGTTTGTATGCTTACATTGGTGTCAGTTATTTAACATGTTTGGGTTTGTATGCTTACATTGGTGTCTGTTATTTAACATGTTTGGGTTTGTATGCTTACATTGGTGTCCGTTATTTAACATGTTTGGGTTTGTATGCTTACATTGGTGTCCGTTATTTAACATGTTTGGGTTTGTATGCTTACATTGGTGTCCGTTATTTAACATGTTTGGGTTTGTATGCTTACATTGGTGTCTGTTATTTAACATGTTTGGGTTTGTATGCTTACATTGGTGTCCGTTATTGAACATGTTTGGGTTTGTATGCTTACATTGGTGTCCGTTATTTAACATGTTTGAGTTTGTATGCTTACATTGGTGTCCGTTATTTAACATGTTTGGGTTTGTATGCTTACATTGGTGTCCGTTATTGAACATGTTTGGGTTTGTATGCTTACATTGGTGTCCGTTATTTAACATGTTTGGGTTTGTATGCTTACATTGGTGTCCGTTATTGAACATGTTTGGGTTTGTATGCTTACATTGGTGTCCGTTTATTTAACATGTTTGGGTTTGTATGCTTACATTGGTGTCCGTTATTTAACATGTTTGGGTTTGTATGCTTACATTGGTGTCCGTTATTTAACATGTTTGGGTTTGTATGCTTACATTGGTGTCCGTTATTTAACATGTTTGGGTTTGTATGCTTACATTGGTGTCCGTTATTGAACATGTTTGGGTTTGTATGCTTACATTGGTGTCCGTTATTTAACATGTTTGGGTTTGTATGCTTACATTGGTGTCCGTTATTTAACATGTTTGGGTTTGTATGCTTACATTGGTGTCCGTTATTTAACATGTTTGGGTTTGTATGCTTACATTGGTGTCCGTTATTTAACATGTTTGGGTTTGTATGCCTACATTGGTGTCCGTTATTTAACATGTTTGGGTTTGTATGCTTACATTGGTGTCCGTTATTGAACATGTTTGGGTTTGTATGCTTACATTGGTGTCCGTTATTTAACATGTTTGGGTTTGTATGCTTACATTGGTGTCCGTTATTTAACATGTTTGGGTTTGTATGTTTACATTGGTGTCACTCAACATTAAAGTTAAGTATTTTCTTTATTTTAGAGTTTTCTTGTATGATTTATTTCTATGTAATTTTATTTACATGCATAGATAGACAATGTAAAATGAAACTTATAGTTAAACCTTCTCAGAACATTTAGGCTACAGAGCTAATGAACCAGATTTTAAAGTAACGTATCCGGTCGGACCAAATTGATCCATAGCGCCGGTGCAGCAGCGGTCACGAGTTTCTGTGGGGATTGTGTGGCCAGTATCATGCCCAGCCGTTTTTACTTTACCCCCAACTTAAGTCAGGTACACATCCGAGCTGGGTAGACTCAGAGACACCAACCAGTCCCAGGAAAAAATAACGCTCTCCACCAGGATTTAAACACAGGACTTTTGGTACGCCTCTCGAACGCGCTGCCGCTCGTCCGACGTGCCATATAAACCCAGATTTTACGGGCTAATTATTAGGCTGTGGCTAGCAAAGTGATCTTATCTTGTATATTACAGACAACCCGTTCTATACACTGGATTATTGCGTCCTACGCCGTCCTTTCAGTCGAGTCTTGCAATACGAATTCACAATTGACAAGAGTAACACAGATAGTTAAATCCCTAAACCTAGAAACACTAGAGGACAGAAGGGCAAAGAGTAAAGTCGTAATAATACACAGAGTATTAAATACTGGTTCAAAACACTTTTATTATCTCATATGCAATAGAGGCATCTGGGCGTGGAATGGGTTGCCGGGGAAAAAAAATCACTCAAAAAACCTAATGCAAGACTAGACTGAGCGTAGGGTGGAAAAATATTATATGTATAATAGTGGCTTCTGTAACAAATAAGAAACGATATGATATAATTAGTCATCCATGCTACATAATATAATAGATAATTGTGACATACTTTTCTTACGTCATATTGACCTACATAAACTAAATACGGTGGCCGGGCGGCAGCGCGTTCGACTGGCGTACCGAATGTCCCAGATTCCAATCCTGGCGAAGACTAGGATTTTTTTTCCCAGGGCTGGAGGATGTCCCTGAGTTTAACCCCCCAGCTCTGGTGGGTACCTGACCTTAGTTGAGGTAAAGTAAAGGCGGCTGGGCATTGTGCTGGCCCCACAATCATCGTGTATGCCATGGCCACAGAAACTGGTGAGCTCTGCTTCACCGATCCTATGGATCCATTCGGCCCGATGAGTACTTTACTTACTTATAAAATAAAACACTGTACTCTACTCACAAAAGCATACATAAATAAAGATATGTTTTTTCAAGTCACGGGAAGTGCGCTGACTTGTGTATGAAAGTAATGCCAGACAAATGTATGGAAAAGTCAACCAGCAATAAGTTGACACCAATTTACCATTGACCTATACACCATTAACCGGAGGCTACAAATAATAGACTTAAAGTGGCGTCTGTCTAGACTCTGTTTAAAGCATTCAGAGCGGGGCCAAATATGAACGCTGAAGCTTATAGAGTAGACCAATTATGAATGCCTTCAATATATCATCCTGAGAGGTCACCCCAAAACAAAGACTGTCTCTGGCATTTCCGCCAGTAGTTTCTACCAGGACTAATCCCATATTTCTCCCATATTTCTGCCCATATTTCTCCCACATTTCTCCCATATTTCTCCCACATTTCTGCCCATATTTCTCCCACATTTCTCCCATATTTCTCCCATATTTTTCCATTATATCTGCCCATATTTCTCCCACATTTCTCTCATATTTCTGCCCATATTTCTCCCACATTTCTCCCATATTTCTCCCACATTTCTCCCATATTTCTGCCCATATTTCTCCCATATTTCTCCCATGGTATTGCCATGTTACTTCTTTGTTGCTGCCTTGTTATTTGTATTATTTTGCTGCCATGTTACTTTCATGTTACTGACATGTTAATGATATGTTAATGCCACATTATTGACGTGTTTTATGGCCATGCTACTTCCATGTTGATGTTTTGGCTTGCTTACAGATTAAACCAATTTCGCTAATTTTACATCGAAAGTAACACAAATAATTTAGAAATTCTAATATTATTTTTTTTTTTTTTTTTAAACTCAGGAACGGATTAATTAGCAATACGGAGTTTCCGTATAGGACACACATTGATAAAACCGACTACACATTTGACTAGACAATCTCTTCCATGGAATCCGCAGGGTGCAAGACGAAGAGGTCGACCCAAGAACCCATGGCGAAAAAAAAAAGTAGAAAAGGATGTGCAGCTGATCGGGAAAAGCTGGAAAGAGTTAGAGAAGATAGCCCGAGACAGGAAGACGTGGAAAGAAATTGTTGATGGCATATGTTCCACTAGGAGTTGATCATGGCGAAGGAGAAGAAGACAAGAAGATCTACCGTGTATTTCAAATCGTTGTTGATATTCTTTCTTGACAATAGTGTCTCCTAATTAGAAATCCATATGTTTTTGTAATGGTCCTCTAGAGTCACTATAGACTCTAGCGCACTTGTACAAGACCAATCATGCTCTAAAGCAGGGGTCGGTAACCTTTTGTTAACACTGTGCCAAAGTAGGATTTTCAACGCATGCAGCGCGCCAACAGCCTAAATTTCCTCCTGCTCTACCACTCAATTTCTTGTAAACGAGACCTTGAGTTGCCTTTGAGTCTGGTCTTAGGCGTGCCATTGAAAATCGCTCTGCGTGTCACGTCTGACAAGCGTTCCGTAGGATGCCGAGCCCTATTCTTGGACTTGTATAATATGGCAAGCTGCTTGAATATGTACATTTATGTGTGTTTTATAAAGAAAGTTTCTTTATGAAGTTACATATAAGCTTGTGTGAAAGCATGGTAAAATGTTTGAGTATAAATTTCAAGCATTCTCTGCGGACCATATTTAGCCATATCTACCAGTGAAGCAGCTGTCACACTTTTCCATGGCAAAGGCATACTGGGATCGCGTAGACATCACAATCCTTATCTCTTACGCGAGAACAAAGGCATATATGTACTCTTTCTTCTCGAGTTGCAGCCTGGGCATGGAATGGGTTGTCTTGACAAAACCAGGAAAATCAGTAACTTAACATCATTTAAAACATAATTAAGGATGCAAGACTCCGACCACGGATGAGCGTAGGACGCAATACTCCTTTTTATAGAAGGAGCGTCTGTAATATATAAGATAAGATAAGGTGATCAGCCGCCTTTTCTTCTTCCTCTAACAGTACTCTAACTAATGCATGACACCCAACAGAGCAGTTAGACTCAAGAACATCCTCCATTCATGAGTATAGTATGTATATTTATATGTGTTATTTCAAGTTTTGTCCATGTCATTTTTCCCTCCTTAAAAAGAAAAAAAAATGTCTAGTAATTTATTTTATCTAATTTTGTTCCAGAAATCTATTAAAGTATTCCCCAGTGGTTATCAGATTCCAGGAGTAGCAAAATCTATGTTCTCTTTCCCCGTTGCGAGATACAGCAGAGTTCGTTCTCCGAGTGCTCCCAACAAATGTAATCTCAGCTCTTGTTCTCAATTTAAAAGAGAAGTTGTGGGTTCAATTTTAGTGCTCGTCCCTCCCACGAGTACAGTGCTTTATTATTACAGTCTGTCCATCTCAGACGAGCGTGGATATCTCAGGCGTTGGGGGTGGTTACTGCGCTGGTCAGTTAGATACAACTGATGCTCGATAAACTCGGCAAGGGCAAATGCGTCAAAGGTATATTCGGCAACGATAATTTCGGCAAAATTATCCAAACGGTAACTTTGGGAACGGTAAATTTGGCAAACTTTAAAGATTCACGATTTTTGTAACGTTTGGGGTGGGGGAACCGGGGGGGGGAGAAAAGGGGGGGTGTAAATTGGGCGCCTAAATATGTATGCGTAGGACGCTATTTTGAAAAGGAATAATAATTACTATAACGTGAATATTGAAATGTGATTTTGAAAAAAGTGTCTTTGTGAAACTAATTAGTTGATACCTACAGTCATGTATATATTATATATATATAATACACACAGTGATAGCTCGAGGAATGGATTTATAATAGATGGATAGATGGAAATATGGATAGATAGCTTGACGGAAAGCTGCGTATATAATTATATGTGATTCAAGATAGAGTCCGACCGAAATTTGGTTTCGACGCCGAAAGTAGGCAAATGGCCAAAACCTGTATGCATGTTCTTTACGCATATATAAACTAGTTAATAATACAGAATAATGTGCAGTCTTTATTTTATCTTTTGTTTGGCGATTTCGGTTTATCTTTCGGTTTCGGTATGGTTTCGGTTGGCCTATAATTCAAGATATTATTTAGACGCACAGACAAAAAAACAGCAACAAAAAATAAATGGAGAGCCAGACATCTCGACAGACAAACCAACAAACTGATTTTTTAAAAAAATGGATAGACAAACAGGCAGAGAATTATTGCTTCCCTCACGCATTCACGGTTTAGAGTTATATCTTCAAAACAAGTTCTACAGACGCTGGTACCTTATCCAGAGAGTTATGTTATGTTGTCTGTATCGTCTTCAGAATAAAGTCAGCAGGATCTTTGATGAAGGCGTTTGGGAGAATAAGAAAACAGCAGAGGAAGAAGAATTGTGGGTAAACAGACAGTGATAAATTAACAGTTTATAAAAATAAACAGAAGACAAGAGTAGAAAGAATAAGTGGGAGATAGAAAGGAAAAGGGAATAAAGAGAGAGAGAGAGAGAATGAGAAAGAATGAATGTATATTTCTGTATATTTCTGGTTGGGTTCTAGACTTGCATGTAGTCTATCCCATAAATCGTTGGGAGGGCCACCAGTTGTTATTGAAAGACATATCGCCCCAGCGTATTTCCAAAAGCAATAATCCTGGTCTACCTGACAACAGAGGGGCGGGGAGAGGTGGAGGGGGGCGCCTGTTATTTATTTGTGTTCTCTTCTTACCTGTGAAGGTGGGGTGGGGTTGGGGGAGGAACACTGGTAACGCTTGACTTTGTCTGCAACGGAACTCTATGTTTACCCAATAACCTGCAGGGGATGTATGGAATCTATTCAAGACACAGTGCAAGGAAATAGGTATGAAAAGGGGGGGGAAATATCTGCATACGAAGAACAATAATATATGTGAATACTCGAATGTTTCATCCACAATTAGCTAGTGTACACAAACATAATTCTTTAGCGTCGTTGTCAAAATAGGAATCGATTATTATAATCCGAGATTTGTTGAACTTTACATTAGAGCAATGTTAAAATCAAAGTCCAATATATCCGATTAGCATCAGTATTAAAACACAGGAAGTTGATTGATAGAAGGACCTGCAATCTTGTTTCAAAACTGAGTCCGGATGCAAGGATTTATTCCAAGAATGCATCTCTTTTTTTTTTTTTGTCTAATGTTTTCAAAGCCTTTTTTGCTTCATGACAAAGTTCTGAAGCGTTACAAATTACATTCATAAATAGGTCTTTAAATGCGCTTTGCATTTACCATATGTTATTAAAATAAATCGAAAAAGGGTTGTTGTTTTTTTTTGTCTTTTTTGTCGGCTTGTTTAATTATTATTGTGTTGGGAAGTTCATTCCACCACACAGGTGCTACGACGCTGTAGGAGCGTTAAATGTGTTTTTTTGTTTGTTTTTTTGTTGTTTTAGATTTGCCATCGACCAGCTATTTAATCTACAAAGAAATTGCTGGAAGCATGAGAGCACTACCACTAACTCTACGGAATACAGTTGTTGTTTCGAATGCCGGAAGTTACGTAATGATGCTCGACCACGAAATCAAATTTACCGGATCGTTAAAAAGACATAAGAGGTGATTAAATAATATAGGTCAGATCATCGTGACCTATAACAGTATGGTGACCCGGATGTGATTCCACACACCATTTTCTCAATGAAAATCTCTTTCTAAAAGAGATAGATGACTTTTGCTTCTTGGAAACTATTGCTATTAAGATAAGATAAGATTGCTTTATTGATCCAAATAAATGGAAATTGCACGTGATTACATAAATTCCGTCTTTCAGCATACAGGTACTTAAAACAATATTTAAGATGAACACACGGGTCGCAATACCGGTAGTCCCTTTTAACGAAATCGGTTTGATCGATATTCAAGAAAACCGGTATTTCGATATTTCGGATGTCCGAATCCCACGCAAGAAGTAAGGGAACTTATAAGTGCTTGTTTTTGCATATGAAATAAGAAAAAGAGTTTAATTCAGACCTGTAACATATTGTTATTGTGTTGTATTTCTAAATTATAATTCTTAAAAAATAGACGATTAGAAACCATGTACAAAAAGTCGAAGTAAAAAAATGGAAGCTAGCAGGTAGAGGAGAAATGAAACTAAGGGATTGGTTGCCGAGTAAATTTATGCAGACGCGAAAGAATTTTTCTTTAGTGACAACTAACCAGGTAATGTTCAGTTCAGTCCTCTCCGTGCGGCTAGCGCTTGAGGCTTAACTCTTACAGTGCCGGGCGCGTATATAGCGGAACTGAAGGCAGCATAGATAGAAGTAGGTCGGTACGGGAAGGGTTAAGGTAGTGATCTCCATTCATCTCGGTCTGCTGCAGCTCGAGGGGAACTGTTTCTGGTTTCAGGCCTCTCTAGCCTTCAGGTCTTCAGAACGATGGAGAGGGACCTGAAGACCCCGAACACCAGCTACTGAGTGACTAGCAAATTGTATAAAATGCCACACAGAGCTCCACCCGCCCCCCCCCCCCCCCGCTTTCCCCATTCCACACCGTGCGATATTTTCTGCAAGCCTTGAACTGTTTACACTCCTTGAGCTTCACGCCCTTTTGCCCCTCTTCACCCCCAATATTGCACTATTTGCCCACAAACACCCCTAGCTAGAAATTCTAGCTACGCCGCTGTGGACTATTACCATTAAATTTTGGATGTTATTCAACAATAATCGTATCTTATATAATACAGACGCTCCTTCTATAAAGAAGATTATTGCGTCCTACGCTCATACGTGGTCTGCTCATCTAGTCTTATATTTTCATAAATTAAATGTTTTAAATGCTGTTAAGTTACTGGTTTTCTTGGTTTGCTCAGGCAACCCATTCCATGCCCGAATTGTGCATACAGAGCGCACTGGGCATGTGATAACTGTGATATCACGAAGAGACGCGCTTATACAAATCGCTATTATCAACAAGGCCGTTAAATGCGTTGTTTAAACATAGAAACACGGCTAGAATTATTTTTTTTACCCAGGTCTGGCAAGCGTCCTTGAGTCCACCCAACCCTTGATGGGGTGCCTGACGAAAGGTGAATAAAAAGCAGATGAGGCTGGCCACATAATCCTCTCCTATTCACTGGCCATATGGATCACATTGATCCGAAGGGACTACTGTCATTTCCATACCAATAACAATAACAATAAAATACAAATAGGTTGTGGAAATCGAGCACACCTCCGCATGCTAAACGTGATAGGAGGCATGGCGAGACGGGCTATACAAAGTACCCACCACATCATTACTAGAACTAACGCATTGATTACGCATACAATAACGGGTTTATCCTTGCTCCTCTAAAACTTGCAAGAGCGACGCGGAAAATATAACTTAACATCTTTTAAAAGATTAATAATGATGCAAGATTAGACTCGGACCATGCATGAGCGTAAGGACGAAATAATCTTCTTTATAGAAGGAGCGTCTGTAATATATAACATAAGATAATGACAAATCCAGCATGCAAACATTTGTTTAAAAAACACGTTTTTCTGCGCGGCATATAAATAGACTATGGCGAAATGAAAAACACTAGTGAACGTATCTGCGGTTGTTGCTTTTACTACTAAAATAATAAATTAAATAAAATTCAACAAACCTATTTTTTTTTATAAATCCATTTAACCCTTACAATCCCGGGCGCGTATATAGCGGAACTGAAGGCAGCATAGATAGAAGTAGGTCGGTACGGAAAGGGTTAAGTCATTTTCATTTGTATTTTCTATCTCAACTTTTGTTTATGACTTATGCAAAAAAACACACAAAAAAAAACCAGAGTTAACCCTTCCCGTACCGACCTACTTCTATCTATGCTGCCTTCAGTTCCGCTATATACGCGCCCGGGACTGTAAGGGTTAATATAAACCACAGAATTGGTACCTATTCTGTGATACAAACGATCATTATTATTATTATTATTATTGAGGCATTTTTATATAGCGCTATCCTTACAGCTCTAAGCGTTTTACATTTTTTTACTAAAATTATAAACTATTTAAGCTACTAAAATAAATAGACAATAGCTACATCATTAAAAAGGCTATAAAGATAATGGCTACAGCAATAAAATTGATTTTTAAAATAATAGGTGCAACATTAAAAGTGACAAAAACGATAGTTACAATATTTAAAAACAAAGACACATTAGCACATACTGGTAATAATACAAAGGAAGCATAAAAACAAACAGAGACCAGGAACGAGGCATCACAGGTCATAGGCGGACCTAAACAGATGGGTTTTAAGGGATTTTTTGAAAGTGGAGGAGGTTTCACAATGACGGATGGGGAGGGGGAGCTGGTTCCAGAAGGTGGGGGCGTGGAAGAAGAAGGAACGGTCGCCGATGGTTTTGGTTTTGGTTTTGATCAGTTTTTTTTTCCAGAATCCTATCCCTGTATTGTAAAGTAAAATAACCCCGTCGCTAGTGACTGTGGCGACTTTATTCTAGGGGATTGTGTGGCCAGCACAATTCCCAGCATAACCCAGCACCGAGGCTACAAATTCCGATTTAACAAATTGCAAATATTACAAATAAAAAAAAATTCACATTTTGTTTGGTCAATTTATCTTGACTTACTACATATAGACGTATATTTCACCTGAAGCGGCCATTTTGTTATACAGGATTCAGATACAGCGCTCGAGGAAAGACGTAACTATACCGTTTCATGAAAATTGTTGTGGAAATTCCCGTTCTGTATTATGTTACCAATAGCTAGTACATGGTATACACATTTTACTAGGGGGCAAAGTCAAAGTTTAAAAGTAACTGTGTCACAAACAGCAAGAAAAAAATGTTTGGGTAATACCTTTATGAAACGCTGTTTTCGATCCAAGTTTAAAAACTAAACATAAAACTACATAAACATCTTTTGGTTTTACTTACAAAACTGATGTTTGTAAAAGTGTGTTGACTAATGCATTCAAATACAGTGAACCCTCGTTTATTTCGGTAGATAGGTTCCGAGACCGGCCGCGTCAGGCGTAAATCCGCGAAGTAGGGACACCATATTTACAGTATTTATTTAAAACCCTCCCTTAACGTACTTTTAACAAACCACCCTTTACAGTAATGTACATATATATAGAGAGAATATATATATATATATATATATAGATTTCGGATATATATATTGTGGAATTAACGAATAATATCGTATTATCATATATCATATATCGCGACATTTTCAAAATTTCCGGAAAATCCGCAATATATTTTCTCATATAATATAATGAAAAAAATCCACGAAGTCGTGAATCCGCGAATGTCGAACCGCGAAGTAGCGAGGGTTCTCTGTTCTTTTGTATTCAATCAATTTATTCCAAACATGTTAAGCCTTCCCGTACTGACCTACTTCTATCTATGCTGCCTTCAGTTCCGCTATATACGCGCCCGGGACTGTAAGGGTTAAGCGGCTATTCATCAATGCATTTCGTATAACTATTGTAACCAACTAAAGTTTCTATTTTACAAGCCGATTCTTTCAGACTTAAGCACTTAATGAAACAGCCCCATAGAAATCTTTTATTTATTATCTCTTACTTTCCTAGTGGTATTCGGGAATGGAATGGGTTTGCCTGAACACACTAGAAAAACCGATGACATGACATCTTCTAAAAATACTTGTCAAAATGCAAAACAAGACTCAACCCACGGATAAGCGTAGGACGCAACGATCTTCTGTGTAGAAAGAACGTCTGCAACATGTAAGATAATTAGTCTTCCAAAGGTCGGTTCGAGTCAGTCTTCTTGAAGGCGGACAGGCAGACACAAGTTAATATAAAGGATTAAAAAAAAACAAAAAAACTACAAACAACAATTTGTAAATATGACAATGATTCATTTACAAATAAAACGTATAGCACGTACCAAAGAATTTAATGAGATTTTAAATATATTTGGGGGAAACTGTACGGAGCCAAGCAGGTTGTATTGATTAATGTGTATTAGAAATTGATCCTTGAAAACTAGAGACATACATACACACATACTCACACACACACACATACAAACACACAAACACACACACATACACACAGGTGTTTGTGATTTCCATCCTTTTTATTTGCATTTATACCAATTACAAAATTGTATTACCAAATTTTCACATTTATTGTAACTATTTTGTGAACTAAATCGTTTGGTTGTCAAGATTATGATCTAGCAACTGTTAATATTGATTATATTTTGTTCTCAGTTTAACTGAGCTATTTTTTTTAAATTATTCAAGCTTGCTACTTTCGGCGAAATGCTAAACCCAACGTTATAAAGTAGAATTGATACGTAGTAATCATACAAACTGGGTAGCTAATGTAATGTTTGAAATATATGTATGTAATTTATGAGTCATATAATATTTATATAATAACTTTTTTTTACAGTTTGGACATTAGAAAGTTAAAATTGTAGGCCTTTTATTCTTTTATAAAAGAAAAATAAGAAACATAATATTTAATATTATAAATATTATCGCAAATAATACGGCCTAATTATCTCCCTTTAATTAAAATAAAGTTTCTAAATTTGATTCAATAGTGATGCCAAACAATTTATGTTTTGTAATATAACAAATAATAATGCATAATTATTATTTATTTATAATTTTATATCCAGTATTATGGTATTCATTACTAGATTTAATTATTAGATGTATCAAATTAATTTATCTTAAACATTTATAAATAAACATTTCGTGCATTAATATTTTGTCCATTTAACCTTAAGGAGTTAACCGTTAAAACTTTAATAATTACAACAATTGCATAATATAATGATATTAAATGGTCTGTTTTATATTTATTAAATTAATATAAAAAAAATTGTTTAATAAATACTTAGGCTATATTTATGTTTAATTATAGAAGATGAACATAAAAAACTCTTTTAAATGTAATTAGTCTGTATCAATTAATGACCGCCTTATCTTGATTTCTCCTCGCTAATTTATAATGACAGATACATATTTAGTTATTTCTGAGTAGTGAAGTGTAAATAACCTCTTTGAATGCTTAACACAGCTTTCATGTGCAAAAATACTGTTCATATGTGTAAGTTGAACCAAAAGCTGAAAGTAGAGCGAATGCCTGACAGTTGTGAATAGCAGACGACTTTCCTAAGCAGCTTCCTTCCAGATTTTCCCCGCAAATTGGCACATTTAATGGCTGCGTTTTAAAATCGCCAATATCCCTCCACTTTAAAAAACATCTGCATCTAAAAAGGTTGTAGTAAGATCAGTTAGGCCTGATGTGGTATGAAAAAATTAGTCGATGAATTTGAAAGTCTTGCCTTTGTTTAGAAAACTCCGCTTCGAGTGCTTCAATGTACTTCTAATAGTTCAAGTGCTGTTTGACCCCGTCTTTGTAAAGGATTTACAACTCACTGAATTGTGTCGCTCTGTCATTCAGAAACATAGGCTTTAACAGTCAGTTTTCCTCATTCAGAACCGGAAAAGGAAGTTTTTATTTTCATCACTTGGTTGCCGACTCCTGCCTTGGAGGATAGTTTTTGGCAGGCTATAATGCCGCGACACATGACCGAACCATGTCAGTTTGCGCCGTTTGATTGTTGTCGTAAATGTTTTCTTGAGGGCCTGCAATTTAGGACATTCTGTCCCACACATACGCATTAGTCCTGTGTTCTACGTAGGAGATTAGAAGTATTTTTCTCATGCATTTATTTTCGAATGCCTGCAACTTGTTTTCAGTTGCTGATAGCAGCGTCCAGGTCTCACATCCACACACACACACCTACACTCCATAGACACACACAAACTTACACACATATATACAAACAAACACGCATACATACACACACATACACACACATAAACACACAAACATACATACAAACACAAATACAAACACGAGCAATTTCGTGACTTCCTGTTGTGTCTTATCTTAGCTTCTTATCTTATACATTACAACCGATTCTCCCTTGCACTCTCTCACTCTCATTTTTATCGCTCTTTCTTCTCCTTTTTCTCTCTCTCCCTCCCTGTCCCCCTCTCTCTCTCTTTGTCTCTCTCTCTCTCTCTCTAACACACACACTGTTGTGATTACTTGTTGTTACTTTGGTTCTAGTCTCTAGGAAGTTCTTTTATTCCCTCTTGCACTCACTCTCTCACTCTCTCTTTGTCTCTCTTTCTTTCCTCCACCCCTCTCTCGCTCTAAATCTCATTTCTGTCATTTACTATCATTCTCTCACCTTCTCTCTCTCTCTCTTACTTTCTTCCTTTTTTCTCTCTTTCTCTCTAAAACCTTTTTTCCCCTCAAACTTCATCTCTTCTTTTCTATTACTCATTCTCTATCCTGATAGACTTTATTCGTTCTTTTGTATTCTATCTATCTTTTGGAATTGTATACAGTTTGGCATAGTCATAGACACGTTTATATTAAACCTTACAGTCCCGGGCGCGAATAGAGCGGAACTGAAGGCAACATAGATAGAAGTAGGTCGGTACGGGAAGGGTTAATGTTGAGATCTTTTGTATACTAAACCTACACTCATCTCTCTCTCTCTCTCTCTCTCTCTCTCTCTCTCTCTCTCTCTTTTAATGGAGTCCGATCCATTTATTTTTCTACATCTTTATAGAAATATCTCACTATTTATCTCTTCACTATTTCTTCTTCTTTTCTCTTATACTCTCTCCTTACTTGTTATTATTTTACTCAGTCACTCTTCTTGTTCTTCTCTTTCTCTTCTTAATTTTGCTCTTTTTTTTCTTTCTCTCTCTCTCTCTATCTTTTACTAATGTACTGCTTAAGTCATGTCACTAATGTAGGTGAGAAGTAATATTATACCTTCAGTTTAAAAAAACAAGCAACATTTTGTTAGTTCACTTTGACTTTCACAGGTAAAAGCAGTAAAAAGCTTTCAACTGTCTCCACTCTACATCAACTTTGGAGCATCATTTTAAATTTATGTTACCTTTTAGCAAGAACTTGTTTTTGTTTATCTTGTGATATTGACACTTCCACCAGCCTCTCATTCTCTCTCTCTCTCTCCCTAGCTCTCTCGCTCTCTTTTTATCTATCTCATTATCTCTCTCTCATTATCTCTCTCATTATCTCTCTCATTAACTCTCTCTCATTATCTCTCTCATTATCTCTCTCTCATTATCTCTCTCTCATTATCTCTCTCTCATTATCTCTCTCATTATCTCTCTCATTATCTCTCTCATTATCTCTCTCATTATCTCTCTCTCATTATCTCTCTCATTATCTCTCTCATTATCTCTCTCATTATCTCTCTCATTATCTGTCTCTCATT
Source organism: Anisus vortex (assembly GCA_949126835.1). NCBI lineage: Eukaryota > Metazoa > Mollusca > Gastropoda > Planorbidae > Anisus > Anisus vortex. Next base: position 40,938,146 of record OX421500.1, on the reverse strand, counting down.
ATCTCTCTCATTATCTCTCTCATTATCTCTCTCATTATCTCTCTCATTATCTCTCTCTCATTATCTCTCTCATTATCTCTCTCATTATCTCTCTCATTATCTCTCTCTCATTATCTCTCTCATTATCTCTCTCATTATCTCTCTCATTATCTCTCTCATTAACTCTCTCTCATTATATCTCTCATTATCTCTCTCATTATCTCTCTCATTATCTCTCTCATTATCTCTCTCATTATCTCTCTGTCATTATCTCTCTCATTATATCTCTCATTATCTCTCTCTCATTATCTCTCTCATTATCTCTCTCGTTATCTCTCTCATTATCTCTCTCTCATTATCTCTCTCATTATCTCTCTCATTATCTCTCTGTCATTATCTCTCTCATTATCTCTCTCATTATCTCTCTCATTATCTCTCTGTCATTATCTCTCTCATTATCTCTCTCTCATTATCTCTCTCATTAACTCTCTCTCATTATCTCTCTCATTATCTCTCTCATTATCTCTCTGTCATTATCTCTCTCATTATCTCTCTCTCATTATCTCTCTCATTATCTCTCTCATTATCTCTCTCATTATCTCTCTCATGATCTCTCTCTCATTATCTCTCCCTCATTATCTCTCTCATTATCTGTCTCTCATTATCTCTCTCATTATCTCTCTCTCATTATCTCTCTCATTATATCTCTCTCATTATCTCTCTCATTATCTCTCTCATTATCTCTCTCTCATTATCTCTCTCATTATCTCTCTCTCATTATCTCTCCCTCATTATCTCTCTCATTATCTGTCTCTCATTATCTCTCTCATTATCTCTCTCTCATTATCTCTCTCATTATCTCTCTCTCATTATCTCTCTCATTATCTCTCTCATTATCTCTCTCTCATTATCTCTCTCATTATATCTCTCTCATTATCTATCTCTCATTATCTCTCTCATTATCTCTCTCATTATCTCTCTCATTATCTCTTTCTCATTATCTCTCTCATTATCTCTCTCATTATCTCTCTCTCATTATCTCTCTCATTATCTCTCTCATTATCTCTCTCTCATTATCTCTCTCAATATCTCTCTCTTATTATCTCTCTCAAATTATCTCTCTCATTATCTATCTCATTATCTCTCTCTCATTATCTCTCTCATTATCTCTCTCTCATTATCTCTCTCTCATTATCTCTCTCATTATCTCCCTCATTATCGCTCTCTCATTATCTCCCTCATTATCGCTCTCTCATTATCTCTCTCATTATCTCTCTCATTATCTCTCTCACTATCTCTCTCATTATCTCTCTCACTATCTCTCACTTTCAATCTCTCTCTTCCTCTCTATCTTTTCTCTCGCTCTTTATCTCTCTCTCTCTCTCTCAATATATATCTCCCTCACACTATCTAAATCTCTCTCTCAATATATATCTCCCTCACACACTCTAAATCTCTCTCTCTCAATATATATCTCCCTCACACTCTCTAAATCTCTCTCTCTCAATATATATCTCCCTCACACTCTCTAAATCTCTCTCTCTTAATATATATCTCCCTCACACTCTCTAAATCTCTCTCTCTCAATATATATCTCCCTCACACTCTCTAAATCTCTCTCTCTCTCTCAATATATATCTCCCTCACACTCTCTAAATATCTCTCTCTCTCAATGTTTATCTCCCTCACACTCTCTAAATCTCTCTCTCTCAATATATATATTTCCCTCACACTCTCTAAATCTCTCTCTCTCTCAATATATATCTCCCTCACACCCTCTAAATCTCTCTCTCTCAATATTTATCTCCCTCACACTCTCTAAATCTCAAACACTCTCAATATATATCTACCTCACACTCTCTAAATCTCTCTCTCTCAATATATATCTCCCTCACACTCTCTAAATCTCCCTCTCTCTCAATATATATCTACCTCACACTCTCTAAATCTCTCTCTCTCAATATATATCTCCCTCACACTCTCTAAATCTCCCTCTCTCTCAATATATATCTACCTCACACTCTCTAAATCTCTCTCTCTCAATATATATCTCCCTCACACTCTCTTAATCTCTCTCTCAATATTTATCTCCCTCACACTCTCTAAATTTCTCTCTCTCTCTCAATATATATCTCCCTCACACTCTCTAAATCTCTGTCTCTCAATATATATCTCCCTCACACTCTCTAAATCTCTCTCTCAATATATATCTCCCTTACACTCTCTAAATCTCTCTCTCTCTCAATATATATCTCCCTCACACTCTCTAAATCTCTCTCTCTCAATATTTATCTCCCTCACACTCTATCAATCTCAAACTCTCTCAATATATATCTCCCTCACACTCTCTAAATCTCTCTCTCTCAATATATATCTCCCTCACACTCTCTAAATCTCTCTCTCTCAATATTTATCTCCCTCACACTCTATCAATCTCTCTCTCTCAATATATATCTTCCTCACATTCTCTAAATCTCTCTCCCTCTCTATCTCTCTAACACACTAGTACAAAAACAATATTTTGTTTGTATCTCCCACATTTTATTACTTCAACTCACTTTTCTGGTTTTCAAACACTTTCTATCTCTCTTATCTTATCTTGTAAGTTACAGACGCTCTTTTCTATACAGGAGATTTTTGCGTCCTACGCTTTCTCTTTTCTTTTTGCTTTAAATGTTCAATCTTTTTTTTCATTTTTTATCCATGTTTCTCTATTTTTTTTCCCTTTTCTAAGTCCACTTTCATTCCCCGTTCCGCTATGTCTCTCTCTCTCTCTCTCTCTCTCTCTTTCCATTTTCCTCCTTTTAAATCTTTCAATACTGTTCTTTTTCTGTTCTCTCTTTCTTGCCTTTTCACTCCAGCTTTCCTCCCAATTTTCGTTCAACTACTCCTTTATTATTTTTATCATAATTAAAAACTTATATTTTTATATCATTTACAATTTTTCTCCGAGTCAATCATTTTTGTTTTTACATTATTTACCTTCGTTCACCCATCGCTTCTCTCTCTCTCTCTCTCTCTCTCTCTCTCTCTCTCTCTCTCTCTCTCCCTCTCTCTCTCTCTCTCTCTCTCTCCCTCCCTCTCTCTCTCTCTCTCTCCCTCCCTCTCTCACTCTCTCTCTCCCTCTCTCTCTCTCTCTCTCTCTCTCCCTCTCTCTCACTCTCTCTCCCTCTCTCTCTCTCTCTCTCTCTCTCCCTCCCTCTCTCTCTCTCTTTCTCTCACTCATTTATCTATGTCTCCCTCTTTCACTTCTCATTGTGTCTTCTTTCATTGTGTGTCCAAACTGTATAACCTTCTCTTCTTACTCTCACTCTCTCTGTCTCTCTCTCTTTCTCTCTCGCTTCCTTCTCCACGTCACAATGTTTATTCTTTCTCCCGCTCATGTTATGCAATATCTCTCCAACCTCTCTCATTTCTCCCGCTCATGTTATGCTATATCGCTCCCACCTCTCTCATTTCTCCCGCTCATGTTATGCAATATCTCTCCAATCTCTCTCATTTCTCCCGCTCATGTTATGCTATATCGCTCCCACCTCTCTCATTTCTCCCGCTCATGTTATGCAATATCTCTCCAACCTCTCTCATTTCTCCCGCTCATGTTATGCTATATCGCTCCCACCTCTCTCATTTCTTCATTATTTGCAATCCCATCATCACCCCAGCCGCTTTCAATAACACACATATCATAGGGATCATGACCATTGGCATTTTCGTATAGCACTAGGTCAAATAAAATAATTATTTACAACGTCTGATTAACAGAAATCAGATTGCTATCAACATTTTAAATGTCTCGATAAAAACCGGTCCAGCTCTTAGGTCAAGGGCGTAACGAGGTTCAGGTGTGAATCGTTAAGGGGGGGGGTGGCTGAAGGGCACATCAACATTCTGTCCGGGCGCCAGCCACCCCACGGCACGCCGGTACGGTCTCAGCAGCCCATGCGCAAAGGGCGGAATTCCCCCCTCGGATCGTTATCGTGGTGGCTCGCCCCGTATAACGGCAATGTCGCCCGGTAACACAGATCGGCAAACCTGGTACAGCATGTTTCGGAACCTACACACAAGGATGGACATATTTTAGACTGGGTTGTGTCACGATCTGACAATGATGGTTTTCTTAAGTCGGTAATTGTTGAAGATCATCTTATATCTGATCACTTTCTTGTTACCTTTACCACAGATATGGAAATGCCTGCTGTTCCAATAAAGAAAATTCAGGCCAGGAAGTTACGAAATATAGATATGGACTTATTTCGCGATCATCTTTCAAGATCAGATTTGGTTATATCACCACCTGATGACATCTCTCAACTAGTTCTACTCTACAATAATACTCTATCTTCCATGCTGGAGACTTTTGCCCCTAGGACTGAATTGTATGTTAGAGATAGACCCAATACCGCTTGGTTTACACCCTCCGTTCGGATGGCTAAATTAGCCCGACGTCAGGCAGAGAGACACTGGAGACTGAGTGGCCTTGAGGTGGATAAACAGATGTTTAAGATAGCAAGGAACAAGCTTACAAATGTGATTAGACGTGCGAAAGCAAAGCAAGTTCAGTCTGCTCTGGAGGCTGCGGGCACTGACTATCGAAAACTGTTTTCCATAGTGCAGAATCTTCTTGGAAAAAATGAATTAAGTCCAATTTTGCCTGACATGAGCAGCGAGCAGGCTGCGGAGGCTCTTAATGAATTTTTTAATGAAAAAGTCGAGACGATTAGAAACAGCTTTGATAATCATACTACTCCACCCACCGTGGAGAAGTCATTTTCTGGAATTTCTTTGTCAAATTTCCTCCCAGTTTCCGAAGAGCAGTTGAGGCGTCTTATTTCTGTATCTAAACCTACATCCTCAATTGTTGACCCCATTCCAACGAAGATTGTGTTGGACTGCCTTGAAATTCTGCTTCCAGTTTTAGTGCGTATCATAAATGGTAGCCTGGAGTCAGCCACAGTCCCACAAATGTTTAAGACTGCTGTCATCAAGCCTTTATTAAAGAAAAAGGGGCTCGATCCTAGTGACTGCAAGAGTTTTCGGCCAGTATCTAACCTTCCCTATGTATCGAAGCTTCTTGAGAGGGTTGTCTCTCAGCAGCTTTTACAACATCTAACCACACATGGCCTGATTGATAAATTTCAATCTGCCTATCGTCCTGGGCATAGCTGTGAGACGGCAATATTACGTGTTATGAATGATGTTCTATGTAGTGCTGACCGTGGTGATCTGACTATCTTAGTTCTGTTGGACCTCAGTGCTGCCTTTGATGTTATCAACCATGACTTACTTTTATCAAGACTTCAATACGAGATGGGCATCACTAATACTGCACTTCATTGGTTTACTTCCTACTTGGCAGACAGGACTCAGAGAGTTTCTATCAATCAGACCTTATCAAAAGCCACTTCTCTCATCTGTGGCGTACATCAAGGTTCAGTTTTAGGGCCTATCCTTTTTGCTGTTTACACTAGCCAGCTTGGCAGAATAATTGATAGCCAAGGATTATCTCGCAAACTATATGCGGATGATACCCAGCTGTACAAAAGCTTCCATCCTGATCATAATGCTTGTGCTGCCGCTGTTAATGCAGTGGAAGAATGCTGTCTAGCGGTGAAAGCGTGGATGACTGCCAACAAACTCAAACTAAATGACGACAAGACTGAGGCAATTATGTGCGGTTCAAACTTCAATCTTAGGAAAGTCGATATTCCATCTATTAAAGTAGGGGCCTCTGATATCTTTTTGTCCAACACTGTCAGAGACCTGGGCTTTATCATTGACAGTAAATTAACAATGGGTCCACACATCAGTACTGTGGCTAGGGCATGCTCCTTCCATCTTCGTGCCCTGGGTCAGCTGCGACCTCTGATTAATAAAAAAACAGCCAATGCTTTTGCTGTTGCAACAATACAGTCAAGACTAGACTATTGTAACAGTTGCCTGTGGGGTTTACCCCAGAAACAACTGGATAGACTTCAGAAAGTTCAAAATACTGCAGCACGCATTGTGTCACGAGTAAAGAAGCATGACCATATCACTCCAATTCTCAAAGAGCTCCACTGGCTCCCTGTGACGAAGCGCATCGATCATAAGATTATGTCCCTTACCTATGGATGCGTGGAAGGCACAGCACCTGCATATCTCAAAGAGCTTATACCGAAGCATGTCCCGTTAAGGATGCTGCGATCTTCAACACAATCTCTCCTGGAAATTCCAGGTTTGGAAGGTCACAGAAAAAAGACTCTTGGTGTACGCTCGTTTGAATCTGTGGCGCCTACACTGTGGAATGGCTTACCTGAGACACTGAAAAACTCTGTGTCAAAAAAAGCATTCAAGAAGAATTTGAAGACTTTTCTTTTTAACTAAGTTGATGAAGTACACATCCATCAGCAAAATACTTGTTTAAAACTATTTTAAAATGTTATTGTCGTTTCGTGCCTTCATCGGCCGAAACCTAGTTTAAAACTTTTTTAGAGTGTTATTGTCGTTTCGTTTTTGTGAGCGCGCTGAGCATGCTTGCATTAGCATGGAGTGAGGCGCGATATAAATGACCAATTATTATTATTATTATATAGGTATGACATCCAGGCACCAGGGCGGGTTTTCAGCTGGGATTGCTGCGCTCATTGCTTCCTCTCCGTCGAGGCTCGGGGCCTCTCGGTGGTGCAATGAGCCTCGAGCGCGAAGCGGGAGCTGTCCTCCATGCGTTCGCCCGCAGGTGTATTCTTAATGTGAACATATCGGCGGTTAACACACTTCCCCCGTCTTTGAAGCACATGGATACAGAAGTGGATTGTTATCCATCCTAGCCCAACAATTTTTTCTATACTACCACCGCCCCTCCTCCACCTCAATAACAATTTTTAAAAATACTGGTTGCCTTTTTTTATACACTTGTTTACCTGCTAAATATATAAAACATACAACACCTATTGGTGCAAGTAAAAATCTCATCTTGTTATGTATTTGCAATAAAAAATATTGTTTAGTTTTTTTTTTTTAAAGTACTGAAGTTTACATTAATATGTGTAAGTGTGATGTCCTTACACATTGTGATAAATAATGCTCTGATATATGATTGATACATAATGATGTGATATCTGAATGATATATAATGATGTGATATCCGATTTGTCACGATTCTGGATTAAATCGTAACCTTATTAGTACTCATGGATAGATCATAGCGCAGAAGTAGTGTAGAACTAGAAACATAGGTTAGCGTAGAGTTAGATTAGGGAGTAGAAAGTAGCCTGGAGCTATTACCCTCTCTCTCTCTCACGCAATAGGAACACCCCAACCACCCCTCCTCCTGTTCTTTAACCCTCTCTACACTTTTTTCATTCCCGAATTCAGAGTTTGCTACTTGATTCAGCCAATTGGTATTACACTATTTGTATGTGTGATTGTATGTGTGTGTATTCTTTAATGTATGTATATATATATTATATTATGCTGTCAATTATGATTCATGTTGCATTTTGATAGTACTACTAATTTATTTTGCTAAACTCAGCATACCTGTAGACACCCCCACCCACTGCTACACCTTCTCATTATCTCCCCTTTCCGTCCCCTACTCAGCGCCCGTGGGCATAACCCTTTGTCCACTCGAAGTAGTGACATCTGGAGCGAAGCGTCTCGCACATACGTAAGCACCTTGGGCTGAGCTCGACCAGAACCCAGTGACACAGGTACATCAAGGGGAGATAAGTCATTATCTTATCCTTTGTATCTCCGTATACGTCTACCCACCCCCCCCCCTTTTTCCCTGGGCCCCACCCCGCAAAAGTCGGCGGTACTAATTGTATACCCACTCCTAAATTCCCCCTCCCCCAATAGTCAATCCTTTATGCAAGCAAACCAGCCAACCAGAACATATGCAATTCTAAACTAATGGAGCTATCCAATCAAATTGACCACTGATCACGTGACTAAAATTCAGGAAAGCGCGCTTAACTATGTTTAAGACACTTCGGCTAAAACGTGAGGCGGAGAAGGTTGTTCGATTCTAGCCTCCACTTATTCAGTTCGTTCCATAGGATATACCGCCTGCATGTGTATAGATAGATATTTTGTCAGTCTAAGTACTTTCATGAACACAGCTAAGTTTGCCTAATGAATTGGATAACCTAGCAGTACCATGTGTTGAGTGTTAACTGAAGCCTGTGCAAATTCGTATATGTATCTTGCCATTGAGTGAAGAATTGAAATGATAATAAACACCTGAACTGAACCAGCGATTTATTTGCCTACTTAGAACTATTTGTTGTGTCCGTCATAATATCTAACGAGCCAAGAGAGAAATAATAATTATTCCAGGGCGATTCCAGTCACGGTAATTCATACCCCACGACGACCTGCCACTACTACCCCACTCACCTACGACTCCGCACCCCTCTCATCGCCCAACTTCTGCCAGGTTGATGTCCTAATCGTAAACACATCCTGACACGATTGATATATAATGATGTGATATCTGATTAATATATAACGATGTGATATCTGATTGATATATAATGATGTAATATATGATTGATATATAATGATGTAATATATGATTTATATATAATGATGTAATATCTGATTGATATATAATGATGTAACATCTGATTGATATTTATTTGTTTATTTATTGAGGCATTTTTATATATAGCGCTTACCTTACAGCTCTAAGCGCTTTACAATTTTTACTAAAATTATAAACTATTTAAGCTACTAAAATAAATAGACAATAGCTACATCATTAAATGGCTATAAAGATAATAGCTACAGCAATAAATGGCTATAAAGATAATAGCTACAGCAATAAAATTGATTTTCAAAATAATAGGTGCAACATTAAAAGTGACAAAAACGATAGTTACAATATTTAAAAACAAAGACACATTAGCACATACTGGTAATAATACAAAGGAAGCATAAAAACAAACAGAGACCAGGAACGAGGCATCACAGGTCATAGGCGGACATAAACAGATGGGTTTTAAGGGACTTTTTGAAAGTGAAGGAGGTTTCACAATGACGGATGTGGAGGGGGAGCTGGTTCCAGAAGGTGGGGACGTGGAAGAAAAAGGAACGGTCGCCGATGGTTTTGGTTCTTGGGATTGAGAGGGTTCTATTGTCAGTGGAAGAGCGTAGTTGTCTTGTGGGGATGTAAGGAAGCAACAGTTCAGAGAGATAGACAGGAGGGTCAGTGAAATAATTGAAGCATAGATTGGCAGACTTGTACTTTATGCGAGAGGATATTGGAAGCCAGTGGAGTTGCTGCATGTGTGGTTGAATGTGGTCATGTTTCTTTGCTTTAAAATTGAGTCTGCATGCTGAGTTCTGTACCCTCTGAAGTTTGTCTATGTGGTGCTGAGGAATGCCTGCGAGGAGAGTGTTACAGTAGTCAAATTTTGAAAGAATGATTGAACAGACGAGAGTTTTTGTGGCGTCAAAGGAGAGGAGGTGTCTAATGGCGCTGATTTTTCTGAGTTCGTTGTATGCTGATCTGCATATGTTCGAGACGTGTTTGTCCATGGAGAGGGTGTCTGTGAACGTGACTCCAAGGTTTCTGGCAGAGGAAGAGAGTGGTGGCTGATGAAGGATGATAGAGGTTTAGTGTAGAGAATGAAAAGGACCGGCCCAAGGACCGATCCTTGAGGAACTCCAAGAGACAGGGCTGAAGGTTTGGAAGAGCGGTTGGAAATAGAGACTGTTTGAGTTCTCTCTAAAAGATAAGACTGAAACCAGTTTAGAGCTGAGCCAAAAAGTCCGAAAGAAAGATGAAGACGGTCGAGAAGAATCTGGTGGTCAATGGTATCAAATCCCGCGGAGAGATCTAACAGAGTGAGAATAGAGAGTTTGCCGCCGTCCATCGCGCACAGGAGGTCGCTCATGACTCGGGCCAGCGCTGTTTTTCTGTGCTATGACCTGGCCGGTAGGCGGACTGAGAGGAAGGACTGCGAGAGTGAAGATAGTCAGATAGCTGAGAGAGTACGAGTTTTTCTGTGATTTTGGAGAGAAAGGAGAGGTTGCCGACAGGGCGGTAATTCTTGAGTGTGTTTGGGTCGAGTGAGGGTTTTTTTTAATAGTGGCAGGACTATCGACCGTTTAAAGATGGGCGGGAAAATGCCAGAGAGGAGAGAAGAGTTTATGATGGAGGTGAGTGCTGGGAGGATGACGTCGAGCCATTCTACAAGCAATGGGACGGGGATGGGATCGAGGGCACATGACTTGGGGGCAGACCTGATGATGATAACATAATGATGTGATATTTGATTGATATATAATGATGTGATATCCGATTGATATATAATGATGTTATATCTGATTGATATATAATGATGTGATATCCGATTGATATATAATGATGTTATATCTGATTGATATATAATGATGTGATATCTGATTGATATATAATGATGTAATATCTGATTAATATATAACGATGTGATATCTGATTGATATATAATGATGTGATATATGATTGATACATAATGATGTGATATCCGATTGATATATAATGATGTGATATCCGATTGATATATAATGATGTGATATATGTTTGATATATAATGATGTGATAGCTGATGTTATAAGATTTAAAACATGTGATGTCTGGTCTTACAAAGCTTAAGAAGTGTGATATTGTGAAAGAAAACATTAGCTAGATCTATACCAGAATATGCATCATCTGTGTGGGACTATTAACTCAATAAAACACTATTACAATTGACTTAATTTTAATCAAGGCAAAATCCATGCGGGTCATTATAAGTGAACATACTCGAGTAACGGGGTGGGGGGGAGGGAGGCACGGTGGCCGTATGGCAGCGTGTTCCGCTGTCGTACCGAAGGTCCTGGGTTCGAATCCTGGTGCAGGCTAGGACTTTTTCCCAGGTCTGGACGGTGTCCCTGAGTCTACCACAGCTCTGATGGGTACCGGACCTTGGGGTAAAGTAAAGGAGGCTATGCAAGTGCTGGCCACACAATCACCTAGTATGCCCTGGCCAAAGGCTCTATGGATCAATTTGGTCTTACGGGATACTTTTTTTTAATACTCGAATAACACTATAAGTAAGATCACTAGATTTAAAACATTTCGGAAAGAATGTTGAAGATGCAAATATGTAATAATACGTCAAATTTTAATATTGAAATGTTTAACTCGAAGAATGAGGTGCCTAAACAAACCTAGAACATCAATTTCAGCAAAGCCCCCGATCCAATGCACGATTAGACTCAGCTTACATGAAAGTGTAGGACGCATTAGTAATCTGTGAACTACCATCTAAGCAAAGGATCTGATTACCAGCAGGAAGGCAAACATCAGCAACAAACAATCACTTTAAAAAATCGATTATGATAATTACATCCGGGGCTGTGGCGTAACTAAGGAAAACTAATGGCGTCTGGGCGGGGTCGAAGTCATTGCATATGTAAAAAGTTAGATTTCATTTATTGATAAGCTAACGTACGTGTAGGTTCAGCGCTCTATCTAAACGTTGCCCCTTTCTGCCTCCGCTCTAGTCACGCTACAGCATCCGGGTCATTTTGTTAAACTTAACACATTTATTGTATATATATTTCAGAAGCTCCTTTTATAAAGAAGATTATTGCGGCCTACGCTTATCCGTAAACCTCCTGAAACCTATTAAAACCTTTTTTTTTTCATCTCTATTTGACAAACGATTTTTTTTAATGAAATCTAATTCTTTCCAAAATTACAGTAATACAAATTCTTTCTGAAATTAACATTATTTCTTTTTTTGACTTAGCGCTAGATCTTTCTTCAATGAAAACTGATTCGATCTTCACTTTATCACGAAACAGGATTCCATCCATCATTGCTCACTTGACTATATATATCACGCACTATATCATAAAAATTTCGTGTCCTACATATTCTCCGACGACAGTGCCAGGACCAATACACTGATATTACAGTGTCTGAGAGGCAGGGATCTGGCTCACACTGTTAAAAACACTTTGAGGATCCCTGGCCAGCGTTACGACCTTGATTTCTGTAACATTGCATATTTAATCCATCACTTTCGAAGGTTTGAAGGGATTTGTAATGTGACGCGGTGAGTTCAGGCTTAGGCACATTTCAAAATAACGACATTTGACCAATTCGTTCTATTGGAGTAATTTTGTTAATTGTTAATAAAGCTTGTAAGTAGTAACGGAAGACTTGGTGACTTATATCAAGATCAAATGATACCACTATCAGATATATGTATATAGATAGTTAGATCGATTGACAGATTATATAGAGATAGATAGGATGATAGATGTAGATAGAAAGATATAGAAAGATACAAAAGATATCTGGCTAAATAGATAATAAGATAAGATAGAAAGATAGATATAGATAGATAGAGAGCTAGAGATAGATCGATAGAAAGAGAAATAAATAGATAAATAGACAGAAAGGATGATAGATTTAGAAAGAAAGATATAGATAGATGGGCAAAGAAATATAGATAAATAGATTAAAATAGATAGTTAGATATAGGTCGACATAGATAAATTAGAGTTACATGCATAAGCAGATTTGCACTCGAGAGCCATTCATAAATAATTGATAGATTCTAATATAATATTAATATTATATACAGATTAGTAGACTCCAATACGTAAGGGAGAGTAGACTCAAAATATAGATTTGAGCAGACAAATTGAAGACTGTCTGCAGACTCAAGTACGTAAATATGAACATACAAATGCGTGACTGAAGGCAGACTCGAATTCATAATAATATATATTTGTATTTATGTAATGTGCGTTTGTATGTCTGTGTCTATCTCTGTGTCTGTGTGTTTGTGTGTCTGTGCTTCTGTGACTCTGTTTGTTAGTCTGTCTGTTTGTCTGAGTGTTTATGAATCTATGTATATGTGTGTGTGTGTGTGTCTTTGTATGTTTGTGTATGTATATCTGTGTATTTGTATATGTGTATGTGTCTGTCCCCAATTGTGTTTCAATGAGTCATATGTGTATGCTCCATATGTTTGTGTGCCTGTGGTGTATATCTTTCTGCGTATTTTGTGTATTAATGTTCTTGAGTGTCTGTGTGTCTGTCTGTGTGTTTAAGTGTGTCTTTCAGTGTGTTTGTTGTATGTCTGTGTGAATAACAACATTGATGTTTGCCTCATGGAGTTGGCATCAAAATAACAAACTACACGTAAGTCGTAAACACACACACACACACACATATACACATAAAAACCTACAGTAAACATTTCACGACTTCAGCTAGACTATATGCATTTAAAAAAAAAAAAAAAAAAAAAACAACTAGAAAAGCACAAATACAGAAACGAAACTAATTCGCCACACAATCCCCGCTTTAAAAAAATACACACTGACAATGGATTGATTAACCCATTTAACCGCCTCTAGAAAAACAAACGCTCTATTATTTTATTGTTGTTTTCAACTCAACAGGGAGATACTGATTTTGTTTTCAAAGAAACTTTTCACTTCATTTCACTACCTTCATCAAGAGGACACCAGTCGCATAATATATTCAACATCAACTTCACTTTTCTGAAAATACTTACATCTCATTCATGTGATTATGAAAGCTAAATAGAATACAAGAACGGAACAAGACCATAGCATAAAACAAATGAATGATTTTTTGTTCTCGTACCATCCAAACTAGAACAAATTATTATTAAACACCGCCAAGAAACAATAATATTCTTGATTTATTTTTAACAAACAGACTAGGAATAGTAATAGATTTTTGAAATAATCACTGGACTTTAAAATAGAGTCATTGTCAGATTAAATAATAATAATATAAGTATAGCGCTGCGAACAAACATAATGTAAGCTCAGCGCACGGATATAATCTCTAGGCTTAAAGATACAAAACTAAATGATGATTTAAAACGTTACAAATATAGGACGAATGAAATAAATGACGCATTAACAGACCTAACATATCAGTAAAACATTAGGGGTCTAAAGCATGTTATCTAAGATAAATATTGAAATAATGAGTTTTTTAAAGTTCTTTTGAAAGTAACAATAGAGCTTGTTCGCATGAGTTGAACGGGAAGTAGATTACACACCTTTGGAACAGATATTGAGAAGGCGCTAAGGCCAACGGTCGTCAGAGAGAAACGGGGCACTTCCAGAAGTGAGGAGTTGGTAGAACGAAGTGTTCTTTGCCGAACATATGGTTTAATTAGTTCCTTGATTTAGGACGGCGTCTCGTTGTTTTAAAGGCACCGATGACAAAGAAGCGCCACTTTATATTCAATTTAACTCAAAAACTTTCATGTAGAAATCGCCAGAATGAATATCTACGCCAGGGGTTGGCACACTTTTGATAAAAGAGTGCCAAAGTAGGATTTCTAATTCATTCGTCGTGCCAACAGCTTAATAGTCATCCGGCTCAAACACTCAATTTCTTGTAGAAGAGACATGAATTGCCGTTTTTGGAGGTCTTCCGCGTGCCAATGAAAATCGCTTTGCGTGCCTTGTCTGGTTGCTGACCTCTGATGTACTCAATGTAATTATTTCTAAAGACAACAATAAAAACGTATGGTCCTACATTTAACCCTTACAGTCCCGGGCGCGTATATAGTGGAACTGAAAGCAGCATAGATAGAAGTAGGTCGGTACGGGAAGGGTTAATGAAGAAAAATGGGATCGACGTGTATAGCTCCACTAAAAGGCGAGAAAACACCAAGAAACTATCACACGAGATGTAACACAAAAATAACATTAACAATATCAAAAAAACATATTATATAACACCAGGAATAAGAAATCACTTAGAAACTTTAGAGTTAACTTCCCTTTATTTAATTATTAATTCGCCTGTTTTATCTCCCTTTGTCCCGTCCCCCTCTCTGTCTGACATCTAAAAGAATGGGGAGACAATGCCACGGGAAATCTCCAAGGGAAATTAATCCTCTGTTTTTCCGACCATTGTATCAAGTTGTAAGTTCGTATTTCTAGAACAAACAGACAAAACTCCACAGTTGGTGTCTGGAACCGTCACCGCTACAAGCCGAGTTCCTGTAAAATGTTCCCTATGGGGAAGTCTTCACATTGTTTCTCAACGCAAGTCTTTCCTTTTTTTTTCTTTTGGTCTTGTTGATGGAACAACTGGTGGCTAAGTGTAGAGAAAGATAAACATGAACATTATCCATAGCCTAGAGCTGTGCTTGTTGATGTGTTTGCGTGTTACAATGTTTAGATGTGTAGTTGTATGTGTATGTGTGTATCGTTTCATCAAGTTTTTTTTTAGATAAAATATCACCAACAGTCTCGTGTGCGTTTACTTGTAAGTGTGGAGGGAGACGATCCACATCGATACGAATAGCCAGCTCCAAATATCTACTGCGCCATTTTTAGTGACATCTATCATTAGCGCCTTCTATCAAATGCGCCATTTATCTACAACATCCGCTATCTAAAGCGCCATCTATCTACAGATTCATTTATCTATAGCGTTATATATCTAAAAAACTATCTACATCATCAATCAAAAGCGCCATTTATCCACAGTGCCATATATCTAAAGTGCCATATTATATCCACAGCGCCATATATCTACAGCGCCATATATCTACAGCGCCATATACACAGGCCATATATCCACAGCGCCATATATCCACAGCGCCATGTATCCACAGCGCCATATATACCCAGGGCCATGTATCCGCAGCGCCATATATCCAAAGCGCCATGTATCCACAGCGCCATATATCCACAGCGCCATGTATCCACAGCGCCATATATCCACAGCGCCATGTATCCGCAGCGCCATATATACCCAGGGCCATGTATCCGCAGCGCCATATATACCCAGGGCCATGTATCCGCAGCGCCATATATACCCAGGGCCATGTATCCGCAGCGCCATATATACCCAGGGCCATGTATCCGCAGCGCCATATATACCCAGCGCCATGTATCCGCAGCGCCATATATACCCAGGGCCATGTATCCGCAGCGCCATATATACCCAGGGCCATGTATCCGCAGCGCCATATATACCCAGGGCCATGTATCCGCAGCGCCATATATACCCAGGGCCATGTATCCACAGCGCCATATATCCGCAGCGCCATATATCTACAGCGCAAGGTGTCCTGGGCAACACCTATTGTTTTTCCATCCGCTCGCAGTCTTCCCCCATGTCTGTCTCTACTGCCACGATCACTATATCCTTACCCGTGACAGACAGACACATAAAAACCTAGATAGACGGATAGATTAGGTAGACAAATAGAGAGAAAGATAGATATGGAAAAAAAAAAGATAGTTATATATAGACAGACTGACAGACTGACAGACTGACAGACTGACAGACTGACAGACTGACAGACTGACAGACTGACAGACTGACAGACTGACAGACTGACAGACTGACAGACTGACAGACTGACAGACTGACAGACTGACAGACTGACAGACTGACAGACTGACAGACTGACAGACTGACATACTGACAGACTGACAGACTGACAGACTGACAGACTGACAGACTGACAGACTGACAGACTGACAGACTGACATACTGACAGACTGACAGACTGACAGACTGACAGACTGACAGACTGACAGACTGACAGACTGACAGACTGACAGACTGACAGACTGACAGACTGACAGACTGACAGACTGACAGACTGACAGACTGACAGACTGACAGACTGACAGACTGACAGACTGACAGACTGACAGACTGACAGACTGACAGACTGACAGACTGACAGACTGACAGACTGACAGATAGTTAGATAGATAGATAACAATAAAGATACTCCATATTTCAAAAGACGAACGTATTCGAATCCGATTATATGATAACGATATTCTTCACCCCAGTGTATTCCCAACAGGCCGGAATCGAGTACACTTCGTTTGGAAGTGTGAAATCCTGTCCGACGACTTTCCCCCCTCTTCCATCATCTCAGTTCACACGTTCTGGCAGTGTCCACTCTCTTCTGACAACACAATTCTGGCCACGGGTCAGACAGATGTCATCCATATTTAGAACCCTGGCATCCGACACGTCGGCCGTACCTGATTTCATTTCGACCATTCTCTCCTCATTAACGCCTTCTGCCCATTTCTTTCACCATATTCTTCCATATTCTGCCCCCTTTCTGTCTATCTCATTCAACTTTAAGTATTTATGTATAAAATGAAAGCCTTTCGTGTTATTCGTGTTATTCTACTCGGAAATCGTTTTGTTTCGCTAAAATGTATTCATCCCAAATTCCAAGAAACGTGATATTGATTCAGTACAGCATCCTAAACACTAGAGTAGAAATTACTATTAGATTTGTCATGCAATGACCTTTTAGATACCTGGATGTACATATTTTATTTTTCTTTGCGGCTAAGTCTCCGTAAAAATCAATGGAAAGGGCATCCCATGACTCGTTCTGTCTAAAGAACGCGAGTTAAGAACACATTCCATTTTTTACTCTTCTTCCTCAACTCTTAAATCACCCCTAGGAAACTTAATTTTTTTAATGTTATTTAATATTGTCTTACGAAACGGAGTTTGTATTAATAATATTCTTTTTAAATTTCTTATTAATAATTAGAAAACAAATTCCGAATTGACTGTAGGAAGTTATTTATTTACTATCTACGGGGCTCACCATATATTATAGCAGAGGCAAGCTTAGCGTCTGGTCTATTTTGATACTCGTGATTTAAAAGTATTCGATTGCCAAAAAGATAGAATATTTTCTTATTGAGCCATAGCGATGTCAGCAATTCTAGAGACTTCCTAGAGCATTTTCGATTACAAAAGGATTCGCCCATTTTGCTTTTGATAGGTACCCGGTATCGCCCACCACTCCTCGTCGCCTTTCTTCTTTAGTCTAGCATAGGGAAGGACACGTTAGTTTTTACTCTGAGATTCGCTTGAGAATACTAATTATGCTGTTTGTTCCTTATTGGATTTGTATTGTGTAATTCCATATTATAATGGAGTGCCTGAATACATTCTACAATTACTATTTTAAACCACATTTATTGTGAAGGGCTTATACGCTCGTATTTTTATTACTACCTGAAGGTTCATTAGTATCGTCTTGTAAATTCTTATCCTCTAAAAACTGGAGTTATTTAATTATTAACGTTTTTTGTGTGTGATTCTAACACCTAATAATTCTACACTCCTAATGGAAACTTTATACAATTCACATTTAAAGTTAAGAGCCATAATAATATCTTTTACACTGCACGAAGAATGCATCCAATACTACAGAACACTCGATTCACCCAGGGCCCAGGGATTTGAATTCGTGGCCAAACCTAGACTAAATAAACTAATTTATTGTAATTATGTGATATAATACTACTGCTGTGCTGAATAAATTAAACTAACAATAACTATAATTTCGATACGGCATGATGAAGTCGTAAATTGTCAAAAAGGGGGCTCGTATTGTCAATATATACAACACATCTAATGTTATCCGCACTAGCCTGTCATCAAATTAAATAAAAATAATAAATAATAACTGGCTTGCATATATAATAATATATTGGAACTTCAAATTCAAAAGGCTCGACCAGTATATTAAATTTTAACTAGTTGGCATGCACGACAGTGTAAGATGACCACTGGTGTATCGTCAAGGGCAACACTGTATAACTGATTACTAATTATCACTAGTTATCACATCAGGGATCAGTGGTGCTGTCTTTTTCATTACAATTGTTTTTTTAATATTGTTATTTAGTATAGTGTGACAGTGTTCTTAACATAATACGTGTACGAATCCCAATACTATTGATCGTTCTTGTGTGTGGCCGAAATGGTGAGACGTTCATAGCTGCATCGACTAAATCCTCCTTATTGGCTCTTCTGTCTCAATGGGCGATTAGGTTACTTATGCCCTAGCGGAAGCGTTTCACCAACTCAGCAGTAGCCTATTGGCTGTAGCCTCCTGGGATCCATTCAAACCTTGCAGCTTATTTCTAAATTTGTTCTATTTTATTTAGTTTTTTCTCTGACAAATTTTTCTACCGTAAGTGGAAATGTTCAGAACTTTAATGAAAGTATCTACTATCTAATAAAGTTACGAACCTGCAAATATGTTTGCGTTTATATGTGAATCGGATTGCAGAAATTCCAGGCAGGCATATTTGTCAATCAAAACCATGAAAATCATCCGCTTGGGTTAATTTCAGACGAATTGCTCAAATGTAAAAAAAAACAACCAAAAGATGTCTGTTTGAAGGAGTGATGGTGTGAGAAAACAGAAAACCTTGCTTGCTGAAGCCAGGTGCATCAATATGGCCCAACAGTTACTGTACTTGCTAGTTTCAGATGCTTTTTATATCCTCCCTTGCAATATGAGCAATCTAATGGTAGGCACTATAGCGTCGTCAATAATACACACACTGATCTTCGGAGACTGTCTTAACATGTGACATGACGGCATGCCTCGGGCAGTAGATTATCATCCACTCCATAGTATTGGAGTATGAAAGTATCCATCACTGTCACTGCACTTCAAAGCCCTATGACTCCTTCGGTATTTGAGATGCAACAAAAACAAATGATACGTGTTATAGATTCACGTAAATCCTTCAACATTCTAATACAATCTGCCAACTCTAATTCAGCATATGTTGGCTAAGGAAAGATTGAGTAAGAAATAGTTCTAAAGACTAGAATCACGCGAAAGATATAATAATATATATTAAAAAGCGACAGCGACTTAGCTTTAAAAAATTGTTCTTGTATTCATCTTCTTCTATTTCGTTATCCATATTGTCAATGGAAGTGTTCAAACAACAAGGCCTATAGCTATGGTGAATTGCACGGTGGTTTCCAGGTCTGTCTCTGTTTTTCATTCAGTTTTGGTGTTGGGTGAGGTCATCTGCGGCCATAATCTGTTGCGAGCTGTTTCATAGAGTGGGCAGGCTGGGAGCTCGGGTTCTGTGTTCTCATGAGACATCACACATGGTCAATCTTCACTGGTTCCAACGCCTAGCATTCGGAACATATGTTGTTTTAGTCTGTTATGCCCGGTCCTGAGTCTGAAGATATTTTCTTGGGGCTTGTCGGGGAATGCTTTAGTAGGAGCCTTGTTCTGTCGTATTATGTGTGGTTATTTGACCATTTATTTTTTTATTTTTTTTAATGCATTTTTTAACTTCGTTTGCAATTTGGGGAGACATCTTCTTGTGGTTTTGTGATGCCAGGAAGTAAATACAAGATCCAGGAATCTCTAACTTTTGTATTCACACCAAACCATTTGTTGGTCTGTTACGTAAATATATATATACAACCCACAGGGTCACTAGACTTAACGATTTCGTAATTCGTCCTGTGGTTACGACCAATGAATTTAACGACTTCCATTATTTTAAATTACTCGGCTAAGAGTTTAGGGGGAGTGGTGGTTGTGGGGTTTGAGGGCGGGGTAAAGGCACCCGAAAAGGGAGAGGGGGGGGGGAAGCAGGTCCTTTGACATGACGAGAATAGAATTTTAAATGATTTCGACAAACCATTATCTAATGGCTTTAGCCGCGACCGATCTCTCAACGCATGCGTATCTCCTAGCAGTGTGGACCGGAAGTGTTCCCTTGGGGGGCAAAAGTGAAATTCGGACTCCTCGTGGCAACGGGTGAGTTTGGGAGTGTGTGTGGGGCGAGAGGCTGGTAAAGGGTAATGGGGGAGTGGGGAGTGTAGGGCAGAGGCTGGATGTGTGGGATGGCAGGAGGTGTTTATTCCAAAGCGGGAATTGGCGCGTCGTGCTGCTAAAATTCTCGGGAAGAATTTTTATTTGATATAATCGTCTTCCTAATGGTAGGCCTATTCGTCTGCTAATGTTTCCAATGTTTCATAGCGCTTCCCTTACTGTAAATAGATTTTTCTATGTATTATTTTCTTTTCTTTTTATTTCTTAATTTATTTTTTTGCTAGGATAAAATTCAAACTGCAGCTATACATTTCCGATTGGGCGAGCCTTGCAACGCATGCACAGCTAACATAAAGGGTAATCACTCTTACACTTTTTATTGTAGCTGCGTCGTTCTGACAATTACATTGCACAATAGCCCTTTTTTTTGTGTTTTTAGGTTTTTCAATGTCCAGGATATTGTGGGCATCAAAGCGTATTAAATACATTTAAAAAAAAGGGCCATTAATGCTAGAAATTTTAATTTATAAGCTAAAGCTGAGCAAAGTTTAAAAAAAAAAAAATTGAAAAAAGCTTAGGTAGACATATGCGACAAAGGTTCCCTAGCTAGGCTGGGCGTACATAAGATTATGATCAAGGCTAGTAATTGTTCCAGGTTCTGGCGGTTGCTGTCCATCTGAGACGTCGCCCCCCCCCCCCCCCCGCCCCAGCAATGTCATTTGTTCGGGTGGATAAGTAATGAGTGACCGAACGTTGTGCTGGCAAACACGACCTCAGTACGCCGTGGGGGCCGGGGAGCTGCTTTGCCTGCCTTATAGATTTCATTGGTAAGAAGGATATTAATACATATATCGTTTGCGCTGAGGCCTACCGGTACTTAAAAGTACCAGTCGGACAAAATTGATCCATAGGGTCGGTGAATCAGCGTTCACCAGTTTCTCTGGCCAAGGGATACTATGGGATGTTTTTAGCTAGCTCAATGCCCAGCTGCCTTTACTTTACCCCAATTAATGTCAGGTGCCCATCAGAGCTGGGTAGACTCACGGACACCTCCTTCAGTCCCGGAAACAAAGTCTCGCCTTTATCAGGATTCGAAACCCAGGACCTTTGGAACGCCAGTCGAACGCGCTGCTGCTCGGCCAAAGTGTTAAGAGTACATAATCCTAAGCACTTTGTCTGAGATCCTTCTCTACATCTGGCCAGAAAGTCTGGTGTTCTCTCCCCATTCAGCTCAGACAAACAAGCTGTAGCATTACTTTACAATAAAAAACTACTGTTTTACTTTTTTAAACTTGATAAATATTCTTTTGTTTTGTCATATGTTTTTTCATAAAGTTTTGTTGTTTTCAATCAGCTAAATACCCTTTCGTGTAATAATACAAAATTATATACTTATTTAGCGAATTCAGAGAATTATATCAGTTTTCTTGCATAAAAAACAACAACGGTTCTATGCATTTTATTTGCAATTATACCAAATACAATATTTTATTACTAAACTTTCACATTAAAATTTATGGTAATTTTTTTGTAAAGATTATCATTTGGTTGTCAAGATGACGATCTAGCAACTGCTTGTATTGATTATATTTTGTTATCAGTTATAACTGAGATTTGCTTTAATTTATTTTTTCAACTAGATTAGGCTCCTAAAATCAGTCATATTGAGTGGAATCGATACGTACTAAACATTCAAACTGGGTAGTCAATGTACTGTTTAATAAATGTGCATAATATAAAGTTTTAGTCATATAATTTTTATATAATTTTCAAAAACTTTTTTACAGTTTGTTCATTATAAAGTTATAAGTTATAGGCCCTTTAGTCTTTTAAAAAGAAAAATTAGAAACATAATATTAGAAATATTAGCGCAATTAAAACGGGTGAATTATTTCCCTTTAAATAAAATACAGTTTCTACATTTTTTTTTTATTCAATAGTGATGTCAAACAATTTAATATGTTTTGTAATATAACAAATATTACTAACTATTACTGACAAATTATTATTTCTTTATATAAATCCACCATTATGGTATTCATTACAAGATTTAATTTGAGAGATACAATTAATTTACGCTAAGCAGTTGTAAATAAACATTGCCTGCATTATTTGTTTGTCCATTTAACCATAGGGAGTTTTATATTTTTAACATTAACCTAATAATGACCACTGCATACTATAATGCTATTAAAAAATCTCTTATATTTATTAAATTAATAAAAACAAATTTTGTTTTAGAATAACATATATTTAGGTTTCATTATAGAAGATGAGCATAAAAACTATTGTGACGTGATTAGTCTGTGTCAATTAATAAGCTCCTTGTCTTGAATGCTCGTCGCTATTTTATGATGGCAGATACATATTTAGTCATTTCTGAGTAGTAGTAAGTGACGTATTTGAATGCTTAACACAGCTTTCATTTGCAATAAATACTGTTCACAAGTGTAAGTTGAACCAAAAGCTGAAAGTAGAGGGAATGAACGCCTGGCGGATAACTTCACTAAGCATCTTCCTTTCAGATTCTCCCGCAAATTGGCATTTCGGCGCCAGTTGTTTTTGGATGTTTAACCCTTCCCGTACCGACCTACTTCCATCTATGCTGCCTTCAGTTCCGCTATATACGCGCCCGGGACTGTAAAGGTTAAAATTCAATTGGTAGCGTTTTCAATATCCCTCCACTCTGAAATTCACCTACATCTAAGAAGGTTGTAGTAAGATCAAGCCAGTTAGGCTTGATGAGGTATGAAAAAAATGATTCCATGAACTTGAAAGTCTCGGCTTTGTTTAGAAAGCTCCGCTTCGAGTGCTTCAAACTATATACTAAAAAGCCCAACTATATATTTTAATATATGCCTTAATAAAGAGAGGTACATATAGTTAAATGTTTTAATATTTGATCCATTTCAGTGATCTAATAGGTCAAGTGCAGTTCGACCCCGTCCTTGTCAATTGGTTCAACTCACTGAAATATGTCGCTATGTCATTCAGAAATATCGGCTTCCACAGTCAGTTTTCCTCATTCAGAACCGGAAAATCAATATAAAAAACACTCTTGGAGGTCTCTCGCGTGCCATTGAAGCCGGCTGGTCCAGCGGTTAGTTCAACGGACTGTCAACCAAAAACCAACTGACACGTCGCGAGTTCTATCCCTGCCACCGACGGATCCCTGCCGCCCTGCATGAGTTTTGGGCCTAGTGGTCGTAATAATCTTCTATCTAGAAGGAACGTCTGTAAACTTACAAGATAAATCGCTCTGCGTGCCAAGTTTGGCACGCGTTCCCTCGGTTGCCGACACCTGCTCTAGTGTTTCAAGGTTTAGTTTTTTTTAACTTTTTGGTGTTAATCTTGTCTGTTGTGAATATTTTCTAGTAATGAACGTTGCAGCTCTTTTCTGAAATTGTTCTAATCACATATGAACTCAGGTTTTTACTTTGGTCTGAAAAACACTTTGTCAAACTTGATGTTTTTTTAAATCCAGGTAAAGCTTTTTAGAAAAAAAAAACCCAGTTGTTTACAGTTTCTTGTTACTTTTGGCGTAAAACTTTCCTTTTGCTTTTCTTACAGTTTAAACAATAACAGAATAACAATAACAATAATAGAATAACAATAACAGACTAACAATAACAATAATAGAAACTCGAGCCATCATCATTATCATCATCATCATATTTTGACGAGCAGTGGTATAAATAGACTCATGACGGTGCTGTTATGACGTAGTGAGAGATTAAAATGATTCACGAATGATGACGTAATAATCTCCTCTTTTATTCATAGTATGGAAGAAAACACATTATCGCAACAACAAAAAATTATAATAAATAATAACAAAAAAAAAGAAGAAGCGATTTTAGATTTTATCCGAACCATCTCTAATTCTTTTTCTCTGGTAGCTTGTTCTAAATTATACTTTGTAATGTATTTCTTTTTATGGAGATAGCTGTAAATGTAACGTGAAAGACCCAATTGAAATGAAACTGTCTTATATTTCAGTGACAATTTTGTACATAAACTAGAAGATAAGTTTCCTTGAATCATATTTCAATAACAATATTAACACATGCAAAAAACAACAACAACAACAACTTTATGAGCTCAAGAAACAACATCAACAACTGGCAGCTGTCTTGTGCTGTTGTGGTGCTGTTATAAAACTGTAGTATTCTATTGTCTGGAAAAAAATAATGGGGTTAAACGAAATTGTATTTAAAAAAAGTACCATCAGAAAAGCATCCTAGAAACATCATAGGCTAACCCCTAAGACCCCCACCCCCCTCCCCTCTCCCCTCTTGCCCCGCCCAGTTGATCTTCCGCGTTACTCTGGCCATTGTTTCCAGAGAAATGGTGTGGGAAGGGGTGGGTTTTTTTTTTTGGTGTGTGTCTGTCCTCAGTGGCCTCCACGTGTTTATGACATCTATAAATAGCTCTGACGGGTAGATTTCCCCTGTAGTTCTCTTGGGCATTACCCAGCGGACCTGAAGGCTTGTCGGGGTATAAGTGATAATAGAGAATATGGGCTTATTCATAATAGACGTTGTGGGGGGGGGGGGGGGGCTTTTTATTGATTTTATAGTAAATTAGATTAGCTTGCTTGGTTGTTGTTGTTTTTTATTGAAATAGTTTTGTAAGATAGCATTGTTTACACATTGTATTTAATACAAATATGGTTTCTGTTTTTCATTCGCTTAAATTTGGAATATTTGAGCTTTGTTTAACTGTCTATTCTATTGATGGATCAATTTCGAATCTATGTGTGTATTCATCCACACAGCCGTCTGTCAATCTATCTGTCTATCGATTATTTATTCATAAATATATATATCTATCAATATGTTTATCTGCATATGTAGGCCTAATTATCCATATTGTTATAAAGTTGCACCAACGCCCTCTCCCTGACCTTTTAAACTAACCTAGATCCCAAGGGAAAGTTTGAGCCCGTTGTGTTTTTATAACCTAATTAGATTTCCCACCCTCCTTTCCTGCTATTCATTACAAATTGTTTAGCCATCGTAATAAAACTACACTGGCATCTACAAGTCGTGACACTGAATTGTAATCGTAACTACAACTGCCCCACCTACACCCCTTCTTCAATTACCTCTCTCCTCCCATTCCGCATTTTTCCCTGAAGAAAACACAATACGCTCACCCACTTGCATAGATACTTTAATTGGAAGCGTCTCCAATAGCGCCTTAATGTCTATTTTGCTAAGGTTTAAGGACACCCTGAGGTCTGGCATGATTGTTATATTGTGGGAAGTTTAATCAATGTACTGTAATTAAGTAAGATTAATGTTTTCAAGCTAAACCCTGACCTTAATTAAACGACATTCTAACCAGACTTGTGTCTGTGTTTTTGGGAGTGGAAGTTTTCCCCCTAGTTACGATTGGCTGTACTCTAACCAATGAGTACTTCTGGGTAATGAGAGATAGACTTTAAAAAGCCATGTTTCTCCCTTCAGACTTCAGTTGAGTTTAGTTTCAGTTGAGTTCCTAGTTGAGAGTTTCTCTCCGTAGTAGGGACATTACTTGTACATAGTGTTTATCAGAATTAGTTTTGGACTTGTATTTTTTCTTATGTGTCTTCGTCTTGTATTCAAGTGTTATACTAAATAAAATCACCATTATCGTGCAACTGGTGTTGATTTCAATTAAAATTCAAGGTATTACATGGAATTAACATTGAAATAGAATCATAATTACTGAATTAATCAAGCCCATATAAAAACAAACAACTCTTGGAATATTGAGCCTACACCTAGACAACAGCCAAATACATAATATTGCACGAGTACGTAACATATTTATTGGGATCTCGTGTCCGGAATATTCCAGTTTTGTCTTAAAATAACTTTGCTTCAAGACTCTGCTCATTCAACGTTTACTAATAATTAGTGTCAACTTTGAACTGTGTTTTACAATGGACTATATTTGAACTGTGGTGTTTTATTGAAAAGAACTTTGTTATTTTTACGACAACTCAAGTAAGTTGGCCATTTATTTAAACAAAAATTTTTTACAATAAAAAAATAATAAAATGGATTCAAACATTACCATCAGTGAGCTAGACAAAATGTCACTCACACAACTTAAAGGACTTGCTCAATCTTTGGGAATAGAAGTATCAGAAACAACACCAACAAGATTTAAATTAGTAGATGAAATAAAAGAGTGCCTGATAGCACAGGGTAAACTAACCACTGATACTGTTACAGAAGAGCGTGATGAAGAAGATACAGTTAGTTATCATGAAAGAACACCTGATCGTAATCAAGAATGCCCTGTAATGAATGAACAATTGAAGTTTCAACTTAAAATGCATAAAATTGAAAGCCAGGAGCGTATCCAGATACAACTGGCTAAAATGGAAGCTGAAAGTAGGGAACGCATTGAAATGGCACGCCTGCAAGGTGCAAACATTAGCAGAGAAGGTGTTAACGTTGATCTTATCAAATTCAAGAAACATATTCCAGAATTTGAAGAAACACACGTTGATGAATTTTTCTTGCTGTTCGAAAAGGTATCTGAAGATTACAGTTTTCCAACGGAAAAGAAAGCCTTACTGCTCCGTTCAGCCCTAAATAAAGGTCGAGCCATGGATGTCATTCTAACCCTGAAAGCTGAAGAAGACAATAACTACGATGTCATCAAAGACAAAGTACTTAGAGCATACGAGATGGTGCCAGAAAAGTACCGGAAGCTGTTCCGAGAAGCCAGAAAAGACCACGATCAATCACACGTAGACTTCCTGCGTGTGAAAGAAAAACAACTTGATCGTTGGCTTAGGTCAAGGAACGTTTCCAATGACTTTGAGAAATTAAAAAACATTGTCTTGTTGGAAGACTTTTTAAATTGTGTTAGAGTAGATGTAAGAACCCATATAGCTGACAGAGGCATTGAACAGGTGCAGGCAGCAGCTCGATTAGCCGATGACTACGTTTTAATACACCCAACAGTAAAAACTTATCAAAATGACAAATTCAAAAGTACAGTAAAGCAGAACACGAATGAGTCTTATAGACAGAAACCCAGTAATACTATTCACACCAGTGTGAACAACACCAAGAATCACAACGAAACACAAAATACAAAGCCGTATTGCCAACACTGCAAAAAAGAAGGGCATACAAAACAAAATTGTTGGACCTTAAACAGAAAGGTCAACAAACCTAAGCAAGAATTGGCTGGTTGCTATGTCTCCAGATCAATGATAAACACTTCTACGTATAAGAACAACTCAGAAATAGAACTAGATAAACTCAACTCTACTTGCCAGACAACAGCTAGCGACAGGAAACATTTTGAGAACAAAACTAATTCTCAGAAAAGTGCCAGTCGACAGAGTACTCCGACAGAGAGCACAGATCAAGACGTTTCAAG
This sequence comes from Anisus vortex, assembly GCA_949126835.1. NCBI lineage: Eukaryota > Metazoa > Mollusca > Gastropoda > Planorbidae > Anisus > Anisus vortex. The sequence goes on along the minus strand of OX421500.1, from coordinate 40,910,151 downwards.
TCACCGTTCGTCCATGAGAAAGGCCATCTCTAAGAGACAAAAGACGGTTGTCTTTGAGAACAGTCTGCTGAACTCTAACCAGAGTTTACAAACAACTCCCGTTTGCAGCCTAGCTTCAAGTTCGTCAAAATTTGGCAGTAATTTAGAACAGGTCACCAATAAAGATCCTGAGAACACAAACCTCAAGGACTTTATGCCTTTCATTTCAGATGGCTATGTGTCGTTGCCAAACGATACACTCGGCAGAAAGCATATCAAAATCCTCAGGGACACAGGTGCTTCCTTAACTGTGATCCTAGAAGGAACCATCCCGTTGTCTGAAAAGACATACACTGGACAAAATGTACTGCTGAGAGGTGTAGAAATGGGGAACATGGAAGTTCCTCTACACAGGATACAACTTCAATCAGAGTTGATATCTGGACCTGTTACTGTAGGTGTACATCCTGCTTTGCCTTTTGAGGGAATATCTCTACTCATAGGCAATGATTTAGCTGGGGGAAGAGTAAAACCTGAACCCATCATGACTCGTGACCCCGACCTGAATGATAAGCCAACAGAAGATGCTTACCTATATCCTGTGTGCGCTATCACCAGGGGCATGAGCCGTAACAACGTTGAGTCCAACGAGACCACCAACAAATCCTCACGAGAACTACCCGAAGTAGACTTAAGCGCAACATTTTTTGCCCGTCTCCTCGAAGGTCCATCGTTAGAGACCAACGAAAATAGTCTGTCCCCGAGACAGCTATTGATCCAAGAGCAACAGAACGACGTAGAACTCGCCAAGCTCAGGGAAGAAGCAGTTACTGCTGCTGAATCAGAAAATGTAGCTGAATGCTATTACCTAAAGGATGATCTCCTAATGAGAAAGTGGAAACCACGAGAAGCAACAAGTGACAACAACTGGGAAAACGCCCACCAGATTATGGTACCAGCTAGATATCGCAACGATATTCTACACATCGCCCATGATCTACCGTTTGCCGGTCATATGGGAGTCAACAAGACCTATCATCGGGTCCTCCCTTACTTTTATTGGCCAGGCCTACGCAGAGACGTCGCATCATATTGCAAGTCTTGTCACACCTGTCAAATGGTTGGCAAACCGAACCAAACCATACCTGTTGCCCCACTACAACCAATCCCAGCGTTTTCTGAACCGTTCAGTAAAATACTGATCGACTGTGTGGGACCCCTACCTAAAACCAAGGCGGGTCACCAATTTCTGTTCACTATAATGTGTTCGTCAACCAGATTCCCTGAAGCCATTCCGCTGCGTAGCATCACAGCTGACAAAATAGCGGACGCCTTAACCGGTTTCTTTACTCGGTATGGCCTCCCACGGACTGTTCAATCGGACCAAGGGACAAACTTCACGTCGAAACTGTTTGGTCAAGTCCTCAAGCGTCTAGGTATCCAGCACAATGTGTCTAGTGCATACCATCCAGAGAGCCAAGGAGCCCTTGAAAGGTTCCATCAAACACTCAAGTCCATGTTAAGGACTTACTGTTTCGAACATTCGAAAGACTGGGACAGAGGAGTACCTCTCGTACTCTTTGCTGCTCGCGAGGCTGTACAAGAATCCCTCGGATTTAGTCCTTTCGAACTAATATTTGGCCACACTGTTAGAGGACCTCTGAAATTGCTCCAAGAAACTTGGACAACGTCAACAGAGACCACGGGACTGTTATCTTATGTTGACAAATTTAAAAACCATTTATTTGATGCTTTCAATTGTGTTAAATCTAATTTGTCACAGGCTCAAGGCACAATGAAGACCTGGTATGACAAGAAAGCAAGAATAAGGAGTTTTGACCCCGGAGACAAGGTTTTAGTTTTCCTTCCTATCCCTGGTCAACCACTGAGTGCAAAATTCTCAGGACCATATGAGGTTGAGAAAAAAATCAGTAATGTAAATTACCTGATAAAAACCCCTAACCGCAGAAGGGAAAAGAGGTTATGTCACATTAACATGTTGAAACCTTACTTCCATAGGGAAAAGGGTATACCTCAGGAAAATCCTCCTATTGTTCCCATGACCCCTATCACTCAGATACCTACTGATCTCCATAAAATTGAACACAAATTTGCAGAATGCAAATTGCAAAACTCCACTACCTTGAACAATTTTGATGCTAAGATCAATCATTTATCTTTGACTGAGAAAAGTTCAATAAAAAATTTGATTGCAGATTTTCCACAGCTATTTAGTGATGTTCCTAGAAGGACTCGCCTCATTGAGCATGACATGGTTATTGTTGAAGACTGCAAACCGCTTAAACAACACCCTTATAGGGCTAACCCTTTTCAACTTCAACACATAAGGCAGGAAGTTGAATACATGATGAAGCATGACATAATAGAGCCCAGTGCTAGTGACTGGAGTTCCCCATGTGTGTTAGTCCCAAAAGCAGATTACTCCCTCCGCTTCTGCACTGATTACCGGAAGGTAAATGCGGTCACTAAAACTGATTCCTACCCAATACCTAGAATAGATGACCTCATTGACAAGATTGGTGATGCAAAATTTGTAACCAAAATTGACCTCTTGTCTGCATATTTTCAAATCCCATTATCTCCTAGGGCCCAAGAAATTTCTTCTTATGCAACCCCTGACGGTTTGTTTAAATACAAAGTAATGCCTTTTGGTTTGAAAAATGCACCAGCTACCTTTCAAAGATTAATCAACTCAATTGTACAAGACATTTTTCAATGCAATGCTTATCTAGATGATATTGTCATATACAGCAATGATTTTCCAACCCACGTAAAACAATTGAGACATTTGTTCACAAAGTTAGACAATGCAAACTTAACAGTAAACTTAGCTAAAAGTCAATTTGGGCACGCCACAATTGAATATCTAGGTCATATTGTTGGCGGTGGAAAAATTAAACCAGTTGATGCCATAATAACTGCCATTCAGAATGTCCCTATCCCTCAAACAAGAAAACATGTTAGAAGTTTCCTTGGGATGGCAGGGTATTACCGTAAGTTCTGTGAAAATTTTTCTACCATAGCATGTCCACTCACAGACCTTCTGAAGAAGAACTCTAAGTTCAAATGGGCTGACGAGTGTAATAAAGCATTTGAACAACTTAAGCTTATATTGTCCCATGCTCCTGTGTTAGTAACACCTAAGTTTGAAAAACCCTTTAAGATAGCAGTAGATGCATGTGATACTGGAATGGGAGCTGTCCTATTTCAGGAAGATGATGACAAGATAGAACACCCCATATGTTATAATTCTCAGAAGTTTAATCCCCATGAGAAAAATTACAGCACTATTGAAAAAGAACTGCTAGGTATTATACTTGCTCTGAAGCATTTTGACTTTTATGTGAATGGTTCTCCATATCCCATAGAGATTTTTACTGATCATAACCCACTAACCTTTTTGACTAGGGTTACTCAGAACCAAAGACTTCTCAGATGGAGCTTGTTTCTGCAGTCATATGATCTAATCATAAAGCACATTAAAGGCAAAGATAATGTTATTGCCGATGCTTTATCTAGAATGTGATTTATGCATGTTAACTTTTACCAGAACACCTATGAATTGATTTACAGATGTGTATTATATCAAATGAATCATTACTTATTTACTGAAACCTTATCAATATTTTTATATTGGTAAGATGCAATTTTAACTTTTTCTTAAAAGTTTTGATAAATATATATATATATATATACTTCACATTTATTGGTAACTCAGAAAAATATATATTACCCTCATCTTACATTTAAATATTTTTATGCATGACTACATTATTAAGTTATTGGTATTCAATTACTACAAGTACTGTTGAAGTAACTATGAGATTTTTCTTTCTTATATAATTACTTTACATGTGTATTATGCAAACTTATATGTTTTTTTTTTTTTTGGGAACAACTAGTTCCCACCTATCTTGTATTTTTACAGAAAAATATAACCTTACTTTTAAAAGCCTTTGCACTTTATGAGTGAGGCTACAGAAATAATATTAGTTTTGTAAGGGACTTTTAAAACTCATCATGATTCCCAATTCATGATTTGAATTTTATTATTGACATTTGTAAACTTTTTTGAAATGTACATAAGTTTGACCAAAGCAAATTTCCCATTTTAGATTATGGTTAATTTCCTTTTTCCTTTAGGATGGGAGGTGTTATAAAGTTGCACCAACGCCCTCTCCCTGACCTTTTAAACTAACCTAGATCCCAAGGGAAAGTTTGAGCCCGTTGTGTTTTTATAACCTAATTAGATTTCCCACCCTCCTTTCCTGCTATTCATTACAAATTGTTTAGCCATCGTAATAAAACTACACTGGCATCTACAAGTCGTGACACTGAATTGTAATCGTAACTACAACTGCCCCACCTACACCCCTTCTTCAATTACCTCTCTCCTCCCATTCCGCATTTTTCCCTGAAGAAAACACAATACGCTCACCCACTTGCATAGATACTTTAATTGGAAGCGTCTCCAATAGCGCCTTAATGTCTATTTTGCTAAGGTTTAAGGACACCCTGAGGTCTGGCATGATTGTTATATTGTGGGAAGTTTAATCAATGTACTGTAATTAAGTAAGATTAATGTTTTCAAGCTAAACCCTGACCTTAATTAAACGACATTCTAACCAGACTTGTGTCTGTGTTTTTGGGAGTGGAAGTTTTCCCCCTAGTTACGATTGGCTGTACTCTAACCAATGAGTACTTCTGGGTAATGAGAGATAGACTTTAAAAAGCCATGTTTCTCCCTTCAGACTTCAGTTGAGTTTAGTTTCAGTTGAGTTCCTAGTTGAGAGTTTCTCTCCGTAGTAGGGACATTACTTGTACATAGTGTTTATCAGAATTAGTTTTGGACTTGTATTTTTTCTTATGTGTCTTCGTCTTGTATTCAAGTGTTATACTAAATAAAATCACCATTATCGTGCAACTGGTGTTGATTTCAATTAAAATTCAAGGTATTACATGGAATTAACATTGAAATAGAATCATAATTACTGAATTAATCAAGCCCATATAAAAACAAACAACTCTTGGAATATTGAGCCTACACCTAGACAACAGCCAAATACATAATATTGCACGAGTACGTAACATATTTATTGGGATCTCGTGTCCGGAATATTCCAGTTTTGTCTTAAAATAACTTTGCTTCAAGACTCTGCTCATTCAACGTTTACTAATAATTAGTGTCAACTTTGAACTGTGTTTTACAATGGACTATATTTGAACTGTGGTGTTTTATTGAAAAGAACTTTGTTATTTTTACGACAACTCAAGTAAGTTGGCCATTTATTTAAACAAAAATTTTTTACAATAAAAAAATAATAAAATGGATTCAAACATTACCATCAGTGAGCTAGACAAAATGTCACTCACACAACTTAAAGGACTTGCTCAATCTTTGGGAATAGAAGTATCAGAAACAACACCAACAAGATTTAAATTAGTAGATGAAATAAAAGAGTGCCTGATAGCACAGGGTAAACTAACCACTGATACTGTTACAGAAGAGCGTGATGAAGAAGATACAGTTAGTTATCATGAGAGAACACCTGATCGTAATCAAGAATGCCCTGTAATGAATGAACAATTGAAGTTTCAACTTAAAATGCATAAAATTGAAAGCCAGGAGCGTATCCAGATACAACTGGCTAAAATGGAAGCTGAAAGTAGGGAACGCATTGAAATGGCACGCCTGCAAGGTGCAAACATTAGCAGAGAAGGTGTTAACGTTGATCTTATCAAATTCAAGAAACATATTCCAGAATTTGAAGAAACACACGTTGATGAATTTTTCTTGCTGTTCGAAAAGGTATCTGAAGATTACAGTTTTCCAACGGAAAAGAAAGCCTTACTTCCCCGTTCAGCCCTAAATAAAGGTCGAGCCATGGATGTCATTCTAACCCTGAAAGCTGAAGAAGACAATAACTACGATGTCATCAAAGACAAAGTACTTAGAGCATACGAGATGGTGCCAGAAAAGTACCGGAAGCTGTTCCGAGAAGCCAGAAAAGACCACGATCAATCACACGTAGACTTCCTGCGTGTGAAAGAAAAACAACTTGATCGTTGGCTTAGGTCAAGGAACGTTTCCAATGACTTTGAGAAATTAAAAAACATTGTCTTGTTGGAAGAATTTTTAAATTGTGTTAGAGTAGATGTAAGAACCCATATAGCTGACAGAGGCATTGAACAGGTGCAGGCAGCAGCTCGATTAGCCGATGACTACGTTTTAATACACCCAACAGTAAAAACTTATCAAAATGACAAATTCAAAAGTACAGTAAAGCAGAACACGAATGAGTCTTATAGACAGAAACCCAGTAATACTATTCACACCAGTGTGAACAACACCAAGAATCACAACGAAACACAAAATACAAAGCCGTATTGCCAACACTGCAAAAAAGAAGGGCATACAAAACAAAATTGTTGGACCTTAAACAGAAAGGTCAACAAACCTAAGCAAGAATTGGCTGGTTGCTATGTCTCCAGATCAATGATAAACACTTCTACGTATAAGAACAACTCAGAAATAGAACTAGATAAACTCAACTCTACTTGCCAGACAACAGCTAGCGACAGGAAACATTTTGAGAACAAAACTAATTCTCAGAAAAGTGCCAGTCGACAGAGTACTCCGACAGAGAGCACAGATCAAGACGTTTCAAGTCACCGTTCGTCCATGAGAAAGGCCATCTCTAAGAGACAAAAGACGGTTGTCTTTGAGAACAGTCTGCTGAACTCTAACCTGAGTTTACAAACAACTCCCGTTTGCAGCCTAGCTTCAAGTTCGTCAAAATTTGGCAGTAATTTAGAACAGGTCACCAATAAAGATCCTGAGAACACAAACCTCAAGGACTTTATGCCTTTCATTTCAGATGGCTATGTGTCGTTGCCAAACGATACACTCGGCAGAAAGCATATCAAAATCCTCAGGGACACAGGTGCTTCCTTAACTGTGATCCTAGAAGGAACCATCCCGTTGTCTGAAAAGACATACACAGGACAAAATGTACTGCTGAGAGGTGTAGAAATGGGGAACATGGAAGTTCCTCTACACAGGATACAACTTCAATCAGAGTTGATATCTGGACCTGTTACTGTAGGTGTACAGCCTGCTTTGCCTTTTGAGGGAATATCTCTACTCATAGGCAATGATTTAGCTGGGGGAAGAGTAAAACCTGAACCCATCATGACTCGTGACCCCGACCTGAATGATAAGCCAACAGAAGATGCTTACCTATATCCTGTGTGCGCTATCACCAGGGGCATGAGCCGTAACAACGTTGAGTCCAACGAGACCACCAACAAATCCTCACGAGAACTACCCGAAGTAGACTTAAGCGCAACATTTTTTGCCCGTCTCCTCGAAGGTCCATCGTTAGAGACCAACGAAAATAGTCTGTCCCTGAGACAGCTATTGATCCAAGAGCAACAGAACGACGTAGAACTCGCCAAGCTCAGGGAAGAAGCAGTTACTGCTGCTGAATCAGAAAATGTAGCTGAATGCTATTACCTAAAGGATGATCTCCTAATGAGAAAGTGGAAACCACGAGAAGCAACAAGTGACAGCAACTGGGAAAACGCCCACCAGATTATGGTACCAGCTAGATATCGCAACGATATTCTACACATCGCCCATGATCTACCGTTTGCCGGTCATATGGGAGTCAACAAGACCTATCATCGGGTCCTCCCTTACTTTTATTGGCCAGGCCTACGCAGAGACGTCGCATCATATTGCAAGTCTTGTCACACCTGTCAAATGGTTGGCAAACCGAACCAAACCATACCTGTTGCCCCACTACAACCAATCCCAGCGTTTTCTGAACCGTTCAGTAAAATACTGATCGACTGTGTGGGACCCCTACCTAAAACCAAGGCGGGTCACCAATTTCTGTTCACTATAATGTGTTCGTCAACCAGATTCCCTGAAGCCATTCCGCTGCGTAGCATCACAGCTGACAAAATAGCGGACGCCTTAACCGGTTTCTTTACTCGGTATGGCCTCCCACGGACTGTTCAATCGGACCAAGGGACAAACTTCACGTCGAAACTGTTTGGTCAAGTCCTCAAGCGTCTAGGTATCCAGCACAATGTGTCTAGTGCATACCATCCAGAGAGCCAAGGAGCCCTTGAAAGGTTCCATCAAACACTCAAGTCCATGTTAAGGACTTACTGTTTCGAACATTCGAAAGACTGGGACAGAGGAGTACCTCTCGTACTCTTTGCTGCTCGCAAGGCTGTACAAGAATCCCTCGGATTTAGTCCTTTCGAACTAATATTTGGCCACACTGTTAGAGGACCTCTGAAATTGCTCCAAGAAACTTGGACAACGTCAACAGAGACCACGGGACTGTTATCTTATGTTGACAAATTTAAAAACCATTTATTTGATGCTTTCAATTGTGTTAAATCTAATTTGTCACAGGCTCAAGGCACAATGAAGACCTGGTATGACAAGAAAGCAAGAATAAGGAGTTTTGACCCCGGAGACAAGGTTTTAGTTTTCCTTCCTATCCCTGGTCAACCACTGAGTGCAAAATTCTCAGGACCATATGAGGTTGAGAAAAAAATCAGTAATGTAAATTACCTGATAAAAACCCCTAACCGCAGAAGGGAAAAGAGGTTATGTCACATTAACATGTTGAAACCTTACTTCCATAGGGAAAAGGGTATACCTCAGGAAAATCCTCCTATTGTTCCCATGACCCCTATCACTCAGATACCTACTGATCTCCATAAAATTGAACACAAATTTGCAGAATGCAAATTGCAAAACTCCACTACCTTGAACAATTTTGATGCTAAGATCAATCATTTATCTTTGACTGAGAAAAGTTCAATAAAAAATTTGATTGCAGATTTTCCACAGCTATTTAGTGATGTTCCTAGAAGGACTCGCCTCATTGAGCATGACATGGTTATTGTTGAAGACTGCAAACCGCTTAAACAACCCCCTTATAGGGCTAACCCTTTTCAACTTCAACACATAAGGCAGGAAGTTGAATACATGATGAAGCATGACATAATAGAGCCCAGTGCTAGTGACTGGAGTTCCCCATGTGTGTTAGTCCCAAAAGCAGATTACTCCCTCCGCTTCTGCACTGATTACCGGAAGGTAAATGCGGTCACTAAAACTGATTCCTACCCAATACCCAGAATAGATGACCTCATTGACAAGATTGGTGATGCAAAATTTGTAACCAAAATTGACCTCTTGTCTGCATTTTTTCAAATCCCATTATCTCCTAGGGCCCAAGAAATTTCTTCTTTTGCAACCCCTGACGGTTTGTTTAAATACAAAGTAATGCCTTTTGGTTTGAAAAATGCACCAGCTACCTTTCAAAGATTAATCAACTCAATTGTACAAGACATTTTTCAATGCAATGCTTATCTAGATGATATTGTCATATACAGCAATGATTTTCCAACCCACGTAAAACAATTGAGACATTTGTTCACAAAGTTAGACAATGCAAACTTAACAGTAAACTTAGCTAAAAGTCAATTTGGGCACGCCACAATTGAATATCTAGGTCATATTGTTGGCGGTGGAAAAATTAAACCAGTTGATGCCATAATAACTGCCATTCAGAATGTCCCTATCCCTCAAACAAGAAAACATGTTAGAAGTTTCCTTGGGATGGCAGGGTATTACCGTAAGTTCTGTGAAAATTTTTCTACCATAGCATGTCCACTCACAGACCTTCTGAAGAAGAACTCTAAGTTCAAATGGGCTGACGAGTGTAATAAAGCATTTGAACAACTTAAGCTTATATTGTCCCATGCTCCTGTGTTAGTAACACCTAAGTTTGAAAAACCCTTTAAGATAGCAGTAGATGCATGTGATACTGGAATGGGAGCTGTCCTATTTCAGGAAGATGATGACAAGATAGAACACCCCATATGTTATAATTCTCAGAAGTTTAATCCCCATGAGAAAAATTACAGCACTATTGAAAAAGAACTGCTAGGTATTATACTTGCTCTGAAGCATTTTGACTTTTATGTGAATGGTTCTCCATATCCCATAGAGATTTTTACTGACCATAACCCACTAACCTTTTTGACTAGGGTTACTCAGAACCAAAGACTTCTCAGATGGAGCTTGTTTCTGCAGTCATATGATCTAATCATAAAGCACATTAAAGGCAAAGATAATGTTATTGCCGATGCTTTATCTAGAATGTGATTTATGCATGTTAACTTTTACCAGAACACCTATGAATTGATTTACAGATGTGTATTATATCAAATGAATCATTACTTATTTACTGAAACCTTATCAATATTTTTATATTGGTAAGATGCAATTTTAACTTTTTCTTAAAAGTTTTGATAAATATATATATATATATATACTTCACATTTATTGGTAACTCAGAAAAATATATATTACCCTCATCTTACATTTAAATATTTTTATGCATGACTACATTATTAAGTTATTGGTATTCAATTACTACAAGTACTGTTGAAGTAACTATGAGATTTTTCTTTCTTATATAATTACTTTACATGTGTATTATGCAAACTTATATGTTTTTTTTTTTTTTGGAACAACTAGTTCCCACCTATCTTGTATTTTTACAGAAAAATATAACCTTACTTTTAAAAGCCTTTGCACTTTATGAGTGAGGCTACAGAAATAATATTAGTTTTGTAAGGGACTTTTAAAACTCATCATGATTCCCAATTCATGATTTGAATTTTATTATTGACATTTGTAAACTTTTTTGAAATGTACATAAGTTTGACCTAAGCAAATTTCCCATTTTAGATTATGGTTAATTTCCTTTTTCCTTTAGGATGGGAGGTGTTATAAAGTTGCACCAACGCCCTCTCCCTGACCTTTTAAACTAACCTAGATCCCAAGGGAAAGTTTGAGCCCGTTGTGTTTTTATAACCTAATTAGATTTCCCACCCTCCTTTCCTGCTATTCATTACAAATTGTTTAGCCATCGTAATAAAACTACACTGGCATCTACAAGTCGTGACACTGAATTGTAATCGTAACTACATTGCCCCACCTACACCCCTTCTTCAATTACCTCTCTCCTCCCATTCCGCATTTTTCCCTGAAGAAAACACAATACGCTCACCCACTTGCATAGATACTTTAATTGGAAGCGTCTCCAATAGCGCCTTAATGTCTATTTTGCTAAGGTTTAAGGACACCCTGAGGTCTGGCATGATTGTTATATTGTGGGAAGTTTAATCAATGTACTGTAATTAAGTAAGATTAATGTTTTCAAGCTAAACCCTGACCTTAATTAAACGACATTCTAACCAGACTTGTGTCTGTGTTTTTGGGAGTGGAAGTTTTCCCCCTAGTTACGATTGGCTGTACTCTAACCAATGAGTACTTCTGGGTAATGAGAGATAGACTTTAAAAAGCCATGTTTCTCCCTTCAGACTTCAGTTGAGTTTAGTTTCAGTTGAGTTCCTAGTTGAGAGTTTCTCTCCGTAGTAGGGACATTACTTGTACATAGTGTTTATCAGAATTAGTTTTGGACTTGTATTTTTTCTTATGTGTCTTCGTCTTGTATTCAAGTGTTATACTAAATAAAATCACCATTATCGTGCAACTGGTGTTGATTTCAATTAAAATTCAAGGTATTACATGGAATTAACATTGAAATAGAATCATAATTACTGAATTAATCAAGCCCATATAAAAACAAACAACTCTTGGAATATTGAGCCTACACCTAGACAACAGCCAAATACATAATATTGCACGAGTACGTAACAATATATCAATCTTCATTTCCCTGTTTATCCATCTATCTATCAATATAATTAATTATCGGTCTCATTATTTCTCTATGCATCTCTATATGTGTACATATATTATATATAATATATATATATAATAAATATGCCGAGTCCATTATGCGGTATAGATACTTTGTAATCATACAAACTGAGTAGTTATTACAATAGTTAAAAATGTACACATAAGTTATTAAATTATAACATATTTTATATCAATTTCAAATATCTTTTACTATTTTATCATTCAAAAGTCATAAACAATAAGCCATTGATTCTTTTATTAAAGCAAAATAATAAAAAATCATATTACGAATATTGGCGCAAAGAAAATGGGATAATTAGCCTATCTCCCTTTAATTAAAATAAAGTTTCTAAATTTGAGTCTAAAGTGATGCCAATTAAATTATGTTTTGTAATATAATAATTATTAGTGTCTGTTTATTTCTGTATACAAATACAGCATTATGCTATTCATTTCCAGATTTAATTATTACTTAACTTTTAACTCACGTCTTCCAACCCCTGTCGGAGTATGGGCCACCAACAACAGTTCTCCAGATTCTCCTATCCTGGGCCATCCTCTCTAACTGGTTCCAGCTGAAACCCTTCTATGTCGTTTCGGCTTCCAGGTCACGCCTCCGTGTGTTTCTTGGGCGGCCCCTCTTCCTTTTTCCTTGGGGATTCCATCTCAACGCCTGCCTAGTAATGTTATCTGCTGGTTTGCGTAGTGTGTGACCTATCCAACCCCATCTTCTTTTCCTGATCTCCTCTTCAGTTGGGACTTGGCCGGTCCTTTCTTAAAGGCTGACATTGCTGATGGTGTCAGGCTATCGTATTTGCAGGATGATTTAATTATTAGAGGTATAAAAAATATTTTTTTTTAAACAGTTGAAAATAAACATTTCCTTCATAATTGTTTGTTCTTTTACAAAGAAAAATTATCTTTTAAACATTAATAATTACAATAATTAAATATAATGCTAGTAAATAAGTCTCTTATACAATTATTTATTAAATTGATAAAATAAATACATTTGTTTTAGAATTACTTAACTAAAAATGATGAGCGTAAAAACTATTTTTAGTCTGTATCAATTAACGAGCGCCGTGTCATTGAATGTTCTTCACTAATTGTTCAATGTCGGGTATATATTAAGTTACTTCTGAGTGTTCATGTGTAAGTGACCTCTTTGTATGCTTAAAACAGTTTCATCTGCGATCAAATTGACTTTCAGGCTGTTGGCACGCTGAATGATTTAGAAATCCTAGTTTGGCACACTGTTAGCAAAAGTGTGCCGACCCCTGCTGTAAGCAATAGAGACTTTGTATTCGAATCAGGCATCTTTGCGTGCCATTTAAAATTACTATCTCTCTCTCTTTCTCTATTTCCGCTTCTGTCTCTCTCTCTTTCTCTCTCTCTCTTTCTCTATTTCCGCTTCTGTCTCTCTCTCTTTCTCTATTTCCGCTTCTGTCTCTCTCTCTTTCTCTCTCCCTCTTTCTCTCAATCTCTATTTATTTACTCTTATTCATAATGTTTCCTTTCTCTTGATTTGGAAGATCTCATTGTTGTCGGTACTTTTTGATCTAGCACCGGGTGGTTAGTGTATCAACCTGTTGGCTGTTTAATCTTTTAATCCGTCTTAAGAACCGAACGTTACATCCCTTTTGGTTAACCCCTTAGCATTGCGACCTAATTGCTAAGCCCCCTGACGCGTTAACATCGGAGACCGCCTCCAACTATAACGTCACGACCATCGTTTAGAGAGTACCGTCTCATTTTGAATTCCCCCCCCTTTCAGTGACGTCACAACTCACAATCCTAGAAAGTTCAATGTGTAAACTTAATTTGAGAACACCGAATTATCCTCCCCTTCCAGTTCATAGGAGACTTTTTCTCTTCTCTTTCTCTCTCTCTCTCTCTCTCTCTCTCTCTCTCTCTATCTATGGCCCAAGAAAAGGAGATAACAGCGCAGGGCGTCAGGGGGACATTAATCATTTACAAGACAAGGGGAGACAAAAAAGTTGTTAATATTTTTCAGTGTAAATAAAGCCTCGGCCTCCAGACAGCAATTTATAGAAAAGGGAAACACAACTCTTCCTGGCATTGTTGTCTTTGTTTTGTTCTTGATTAGATAATCATTATCTACCCCTGGATTATACTTTTCACAGATTAATTTTATTGTGTATCCACTGTCAATAATAAATAATAAAATAACAATAATAGATGTCTTGTTGTTCGGATAAAATCTTTATCCCTTCTGCGAAAACAAATGCATATAAGTACGAATGGCGTTCGGGCATGGAATGGGTTGCCTGAAGAAACCAGCGAAACCAGTAACTTAACATCATTCATTTAAAAATGCAAGACTTGACTCGGACCACGGATTAGCGTTGGACGCAATAATCTTCTTTTTAGATGGAGCGTCTATAATATATAAGATAAGTTAATATGTTCTTTTGTAAACATTTTTCTTAATGGCCAAATTAACATTTATTTATTTTATTGAAGCCACAAAGGAAAAAAGAAAACTTTTTTTTAGTGAAAGACATTGTATATTACAAGAGAAACTGAAAAAAAAAGTTTTCTCTGTTTCACCAAAGACTATAATGAGATGGATCGCTTGCTCTATTCTTAGAGCTTAACACTTGTTTTTTTTTCCGTGCGCAGCCAATAACGCTGTCTTTAATGACTCCTAAACTTCCCTGAAGACTTCCGCTGTATAAAACTTTCGATTTTAATCTCAATTTTCCATTGAAATAATCATAGCGAATTACTTTACCGGAAGTCTAGAGGACAGACTGCGATCGTAAATTCCGAAACCAAACGTTTCATTAGGAGAGCCGACATCTCCCTACCAAGCGCGCCTCTAGATGGCGGATAGGGGAGACACCCTTAAATATAAAGTGTTAGCTGTTAAATACACTGATCTATAAAAAGAATGGATTGCGCCTTTTTAATAAATTGGTTTGAGCAAAGTGAAGAAAAGCACTTATCAATAGAAGAAAGGAAAAACTAAAAATGTCCACTGCACTTATCGATATAAACAAAATTGTGTCTAAAACTTACTGTGCCACTGATCTATAAATAGATCGGAACGGAATCTATGTTGCTGCCATTTTACACAATATGCAAATGGATTGTTGCTGTCAAGCTTATGACTTCTTATTAATAATATAAAACTAACAATAATACGATCAAAAGAAAACAAATACCAAACAATAAAAAAGTTAATAATAAAAAAAGTAGACAGCAATATTTCGCAGTACGGAAAAACCCGGTCCCGAACACACACCAAATTTAAAAGCATTTCAAAGGGACATCATTTGGAAACTGCGTCCATTGTATAACCTTAACATACGGTGATTAGTAATAGGTCTAAGTTTATTTAAAAAAATAAATTAACGAGGTAAGCAATATTGTTAAAAATAAAACTTTATTTTGGAGGACGTTTCCAATTGATACATTTAACTTTTAACCCTATTAGTCAAACGGCTTTGGAGAATATAGAGCAGAAACAAACATCTAAATAAATAAACAAACTCAGGGTAATTATATATATTGATCAGTGACAGTATAAACAAAATGGCGGAAATTTCCTCAAGAATGTTACTTCCGAGCCTAATCCATTCTTTTTAGAGATCAGTGGTTAAATATCAAATAAACAGCCGCGGACCAACTAGATTGTGTTGTTTCTGCATATATAAAAAAGTGCCAGATAAATGCTATTTTCAAGTTGGCATTTTCTTTCTGGCTATGAAAAACACGCAGATAGATAACGTTTTCAAGTTGGCAGCTATAATTTCTGTTAGAAAACTATAAAGATCGACATTTTTTAAACCAAGTGCAGCAACAAAAAAGTTTATCAAAGTTTCATTTCTTTGGTATGTTGAGAAAGGATTCTATAATCGATTTAGCTTTTTTTTACCATCTCCATCTGACCTTATCCCAAAATAAGCAATGTCAGCTAAGTACTTTTGTGCCAGACTTTGGATCTTATAAAAACAACACTTTCGACAAAAACACCGAAATGATAAAAAATAAAAAGAGACTTTTTTTAAAATTTGTTTCTCTGGGGTAGTAACTGTTTGTGAGCAAACAGCTCAGCACACTGGTGATCAGAAGAACAAAGATATGAAATTCATATTCATATTGGCTAGGGTTCGGCAACCTATTGATAACAGCGTGCCAAAGTAGGATTTCTAATTCATTAAGCTTGTCAAAAGACTAAAGGTCATCCTTCTTTAGCAGTCAACTTATTTAGAAGGTACTTGAATTGCCTTTGTTTTTTGGTAGTCTTCCGCGTGCCATTGAAAATCGCTCGGCGTGCCAAATCTGGCACTCGTGCCATAGATTGCCGACCCCTGCTATAGGACATTCATATACTATAGGAAATTCATATACAATAGTTTTGTTTAATTAGTTCTTAAACCGTGTTTATGTGAATATAATACATTATTTTTCTCTATGCAAATGATGACATTAATCAATTACATATTATATTGTCTAGTAGTCTACTCAAATAGCTGCACGTATAAAAAAATGGTCTTTATCAGCCATGGGTCAAAGTTTATTCATCTTATAATCTCGCCTGTAATATAAAACATTGCAATTATATTTTACTGTTGTATTTTTTTTTTCGTTTGGAGTAATCTTTGTTGTTACATTCTTTGTTATTGTTTTCAAAACGTAATTAACGGGACAAAAAAAAATAAGTTTATTAAAAAAACTCGACATTTTGTCTTCAAATCGTCTTATTTTGATACAAAATAATTTAAAAAAAAAACTTTTGTCGTGTTTTTTTATGTGTATTTCCGTGTCAGTTTTCTTGTATGGGTGTGAAACATGGACGCTCACAGCAGATCTCCAGAGAAGAATCAAGAGTCCCCCCATAAACGATGTGCTTTCTGTAAATTTCTTACATGGCGAATATCTAAAAAAAGAAGCTGTCCACAAACAAATGGCCGAATCATCGGGCCATCATAATCGGGTCATATGACGACCTGCTCACCAAAAAGAGCCGGAAACTGGGATCTGGGATGGTATGGACACGTGGCGATATCTGAAGACCTTCTAAAGACTATCCTGCAGGGCAGAATGCAAGATCTGAAGACCTTCCAAAGACTTTCCTGCAGGGCAGAGTGCAAGATCTGAAGACCTTCCAAAGACTATCCTGCAGGGCAGAGTGCAAGAAAGACTATCCTGCAAGGCAGAGTGCAAGATCTGAAGACCTTCCAAAGACTATCCTGTAGGGCAGAGTGCAAGATCTGAAGACCTTCCAAAGACTATCCTGCAGGGCAGAGTGCAAGATCTGAAGACCTTCCAAAGACTATCCTGCAGGGCAGAGTGCAAGATCTGAAGACCTTCCAAAGACTATTCTGCAGGGCAGAGTGTAAGATCTGAAGACCTTCCAAAGACTATCCTGCAGGGCAGAGTGCAAGATCTGAAGTCCTTCCAAAGACAATCCTGCAGGGCAGAGTGCAAGATCTGAAGACCTTCCAAAGACTATCCTGCAGGGCAGAGTGAAGGGAGGAAGACAAAGAGGCAGACTGAAGGGAAGATGGGAGAACCTCGTGAAAGAGTGGACCCGGCCCTGAACTTCCATCAACTCCCAAAGAGCGGGCACAAGACCGTAACAAATAACGGGCGATTACGCAAAACAATCAACATTTCCACCTCCAAAGACCCCACCAAGGGGCTTATATGATAGGCGAAAGTAACGATATCCTGATATATAAATGATAAAGTAATTAAACAAATTACTTTATCTGCAATACAGTCTCACATAAACGTTGAAAATACAGCCTCCATGCAGTCCCGCGTAATTTCGTTGTTGTTAGGATCACTTACATATTTATGTAAAAGCGCGCCATAAGGAAAAAACCCACAACAATTGTTATTTAACAGCAAAAAACGGAAATGAATTTAAACCCAACGCGTTTCGGCTTTCCGTGTAACACAGCATGAATTCTTCATGTTTTAATGCATGCGGCAGCATACGATATAAAAGATTCCGTTGCGAACTTTAAACGGTTGAAAAAAAAAGGATGAAGGCAAAACAAAACAAAAAAACTACGAAATCCCTCCGCGGTGTTAAAAAACAATTTTCTATCTATTAGTTAAATGTTGGCCTTGATTGGTCCCCGCGCTGTTCTGTGACGACATGAAACGTCACGGATTCCCTGTAGGGTATCAGCAGCCGCCTAAACACAAAGGGACAGAACTATTTAATCATGATGGAAAGCGATCTATATAGAAATATATAAAAAAAAATGATATATTAACTCAAGGGGAGGCGTAAGGGGAGATAATGTCATGTTGAGAAAGAGTTGTGCATATTACATCGTATTACGCAAGCCATTCATTTTACCCCTTGCAGATTCTCACAGGGTCTACATCAACTTAAATGAGACAAACAGCTATACGTTTTTAAAATGTTATAGTTACCTGCTCTTAATTCTTAGCTAAAGCGAGATAGCTCTTGTTATTAAAGCTCTTTATATTTGTTTAAAAAAATTTTACTAATAGATATTTTAATTGTTTTCTTGTGGATTGTGTCCTTTTAATTTTGATATTATTATTATCAAATGCTATTTTAAGAACGTTTATTTTTTTATTTTTTATTTTTTTATTTTTTTTTAACCTGTCAAAATTACTTTTTGTATTTTGATCACCTTTGGTATTGTTTACTTTGTGCTATTTGTACATTAATATCAACAAATAAAAATTGATATTTTTTATGTATTATTTGTTTATTGAACCAAAATAGAATACTAAAATTCTATCAAACTAATAACCCATTTATCTAAATTACATATATATTCACTTAGTTGTGTGTGTGTGCTAATTTGCGCATTACACACAGAGTTAATGTTCCCTCCATGTGGTCAGTACATAGATAACCCAATTACATTATCTTTAGAAGGCCAAACTGACCCAGCTTCTGTCATCCTATCGAGTTAATACTTGGCACATAGACCTTTTTTTTTTTAAACCAGTGTCTAAAATCGGCCATTAACATACGCACCACTTATCTATATACATTAAAGATAAAAAGTCTGCATTTTCCAGACATTTTAATCCTTTATTTGAAATGATTGAGCACTCCATATATATAGCTCAGTGTTTCATTCTATTAGCGCGTGGCAGTAATACATAAAACGGTAGCTTCCCTTTATCTTATCTCCCTTGTTTAAAATTATCGGTATTTTACCGGCTATTCCCCTTAGCTTTTAAACTCTTTACTATTATCAATAAAAAGATGAATACGGATACAATTAATGTTGAAAATTCTATGATGCATCGAGACATTTTTTAAACCAGAAATTTACTGAATACCATACAGTGCATTACTGAAAATTGTAAAAAAAAATAAATAGATACAGATACAGCAATAATACAAAGATGACACAGAGTCCAGAAATATGACGGAATTGTAGGGGAACCCCCCCCCCCCCCCCATTTACTTAAACAAGTATAGAAAATAAAGTGACCAATAAGTCAAATCACTAAACCTAGAAACGCTAGAGCAGGGGTCGGCAACCTTTTGACGGACGTGTGCCAAAGTACGATCTTTATTTTACTCAAAGTGCCAACAGCCTCAAAGTTATCCTGCCCTTTTCTTGTAGAACAAGCTTGCATTGCCTTTTCGAAGGGGGGGGGGGGGGTCTTCTGTGTGCCATTAAACATCGATCAGCGTCCCAAGTTTGGCACGCGTGCCTTAGGTTGCCGACCCCTGACTAGGGGATAAAAGGGCAAAGAGTAAAGTAGTAATAATACATAAGGCATTAAACTCTAATTTAGAAATACAACCCAAAACAACTTGTTGCTCAGATAAACATAAGGACAAAACACTTTCCTTATGCCTTATGTGATAACAAATTGATATAAGTACTCTTCCTTCCCGAGTGGCGTTCGGGCGTGGAATGGGTTACCTGAACAAACAAGGAAAACCAGTAACTTAACACCATTTAAAACATTAATAAAGATGAAAGACTAGACTCGGACCATGAATGAGCGTAGGACGCAATAGTCTTCTTTATAGAAGGCGCGTCTGTAATGTATAAGATAAGATACTAGCATACAAGTTTGAATGGTTTATGAAAAAAAAAAATTATTTCGATAAAATTGCTCTTATAGAAAATTTCCATTATTGCCTTTATAAATCTTGTATAATGAAACTTGATTAAGTGTACACTGGAAAGTAGCCCTCAGTGTGTTAACAAATGAAGTGCAATATTTCCACTTTGTGAATGTCTTGCTCCTTGTATTCTAAAAGCAATTAATAATACAAAGTCCATAATGGAGAAATGTTTTGTTCCTTTTCTTTTCTTTCTTTTTTTTTTTATATTATCAAGTCTGGATGAGAATGGAAAACACAAACAATTTCAACATTTAACGAAAGAAATACTTAATTTAATTTAGAGCTTTTTCTTTTTTCTTTAAGAAAACAATAACAACATGAAACCAAAAGACGAATATAACAGACATAGAAGAAAAAAAATTGTTTCGCGCGCAAGTGAAACTTTTTATCTGCAGGTGGGACGAAAAGAGACCTACTTAAGTATGCAAGAAAATTATGCACGCTCATCCATTTTGTTGCCTCTCTACACTCTTAAAAACAACAACAAAAAAAAACGGAAGCTTAAAATTGAAATTAGAAAACGTTTTTTCTATAAAATAAACATTAGACATGGCGTAGATTGTCTTTTACGATCGGTGTTAGAGAATTGAAGTTTCATGCTTGGGGCCTGTTGTTGTTTATTTGTTGTTTATTTGTTGTTTATTTGTTGTTTATTTGTTGTTTATGTGTTGTTTATTTGTTGTTTATTTGTTGTTTATTTGTTGTTTATTTGTTGTTTATTTGTTGTTTATTTGTTGTTTATTTGTTGTTTATTTGTTGTGTGTGGTTTATCTTATCTTATATATTACAGAGGTTCCTACTATAAAGAAGATGAGTCTAGTTAGTCTTGTATTTTTCATTAGTATTTTTGAAAATGATGTTTTGTTTAATTACAGGTTTTCCTTGTTTGTTCAGCCAACCCATTCCATGCCCGGATGCCACTCGAGTATAAAATAAATAGAGCCTTATAATGTCAACATCATAATTTAAAAAATTAGATCGAGAGTGGTACTTTAACTCAAGAGTTTCCATAATGCCAGTGTGCGCGTCCCGGCAACGTCCCGTTGCTAGATTGTGAAATCCGGATAGATCACATTGATGTAAAAAAGATGAAGTCATAATTTTAGGTGAATTCAGGAGCCGCCCAATGATCCATAGAGTGGAAACAGAACAGAGGAAGGTTATGTACAAGATTATTATGAAATCGCCTAACTACGTGAGAGTAAGTAAAGTTACAACTAAACTAACAATTAGTATAATATACATCTGGCGTAATACTACATCTGAAATTAGAGAATTATTCTACAGCCTTTTCCCCAGCTATATATAGCTTCAAGCTAATTTAGGTAGTTATTACCCTAAGCTATCTACACGAATCACAGCTCATTGATTGGGCCCCGAACGACACGAGTTGACGAAAACTCGTAAAGAATTTCAACTAGGTTTAATGATTAACGAGTTGTTAAACATGTAGCACTAGATGTAAATTCCAAATGGCAGGTTAAAGTTTTAGACAGATAACATAGTTAAGACGACACAGTTACAGACAGTGTGTGTGCGATTGTGATGCATGTATTATGGATATGTTTCAGTGGACGGAATTAGACATTTCACCAACGTGTTACCTTTCCCTTTATCGTGCTTGTTAATTCTCATGTCCTTCAAATGTTGACTAGAGTGTACCTCTCTCTCCAATACTTCAATGTGTACGACTTCTGCGATCTAGACCTTCCATGTGAACGACACCTATGACCAAAGACCTTCCTTGTTTAGGACCCCAATGACCAAAGACTTTCATGTGTACGACTCTTATAAAGGTGAACTTTACAAAGTGTTTAAACACGTGTTAACATATAACATTACAATTAAACTAGACAATACTTAACATTAAACATTTCCATAAATGGCTTAACAGACTTCGTTAATTTTAAATTGCATTACCGTAAGGCAACCGTAGTTGAAATGAGTATAGTTGAAAGAATTAAAGATTATATATTTAGTGTACTTTAGTTTAATCTATCACCGAAAGAGATAAACAGAAGAGAGAAAGAGTTAGTTTTGTGGACCAGTAGGCTTTGACACACCTAACGGACTTCGAAATATTACAACGGTCAGTTCACTTATATACCCCCGAAAAGAACAGTGCGGACATTTTAGCGTTTCATGTAGGTTTAGGAAAAAATATTACATTCTGAATTTCGTCTATTAGTAATTAGAGAATTAATATTTTTTCTATGCGATGCAAAATATAACGAATAAAAGACTTATTTTTACGTTTATGTTATGACGTACAAATTATTAAGTGTAAATCAGAAATATGATTAAGACTTTCATTATTGTAACTAATAAATGAAAGGATAATTCCCCTTTGCATTATTGACCAAGAGACTAATAATGTAAAATAGAAACCAGAGTCTATATTTGAAAATAAAATAAACAGGTAAATAGTATAAAGAAGTTATGTTTGATGTAAACTATTGACATAATCCTGACGTTGGCATGCATAATAAAATAATACATGGAGCACTCTAACGAAATACACCACAGTAACAATCTATTACAATGCTAAGATAAACATGAGGAAGAAAATACGTTTCTTATTCCATATGCCAGAACAATAGCCTATAAGTTCTCTCTCTTCCCGAGTGGCATCTGGGCATGGAATGGGTTACCTGAAGACACCATAAAAACAATAACGTAACTTCATTTATTAAAATAGTAATCAGAAAGCAAGACTAGGCACAAACAAGGGATAATGGGGCGCTCGTTAATTGATAAGCCTACCCTACTTGTTAATAAATTATTGTATTCAAATGATTTTTTATACTTGTCTTCTTTAATTAAGCATAATTTGTCTATAAGCAATTATAAAAAAATATGTTGGAATTATTAATGTGTTGTTTTTTTTATCTCCTTAAGTCGACTTAAACAATTAATGCAGGGAATGTTTATTTACAACTGTTTATCATCAAACAATTTTATTCCTTCAATTACTAGTTGAAATAAATACCATAATGCTAGATTTATGTAAGGATATTGTCATGTATATTGTTTTTCCAAGAATTGGAACACGCAATGTTTATTCTCCTCTCTCTCTCTTTTCTTACTACACACAATATTAGGACGTTTAGTAGGAAAACGAAAGGTTCTAGGTAATGCTGGGATTCTGTGTTGATCTCAAATTCTCAGAGTCTGGGAACGACTCATTATTTAATAGGGGAAGTTCCTATCGTTTTTGTTATGAGTTTTGTAATGATACCATGATTTTCACCCCTACTGGTAATGGGTCTATCCCTTGCACCACTCGGATAGTATTTAATGATTTGTTTTGTCTGAAAGAGGGAGAGTTTCAAAAGATGTTCCTTTGAACGTTTGTGTTTGCACTATTTTATTCTAACTGTACATAATAGATATATTGTATATATTGAACATACCACCTGAAATAAACTATCAACAACAGTTACACTGAAGCTTCTTTGTCAAGTTACTATCCTATTGTGTTGTATACATTACTATAAGATTTATCTACTACCACAATTTACAAGAGAGGAAATGTTGGAATACAAATACTGAATTTGCGCCCAGGACTATAAGAAGAGTTCGTGTAATACTGAAACATAAATACTAATAATTAAAGTCTCCCCTAGGACTAACGAGAATTATCAGCAAGATCTACACAGCTCTGGCCACAAGGGGATTGTGGACGTAACAAAATTTGGTGGTCTCGCCCGGTATATTTGAGTTCTACTTTTCCTGACCTAGGATTGACAAGATTTGGTAGTCTCGTTCGGTAGATTTGAGTTCTACTTTTCTTGATCTAGGATTGGAAAAAAATTTGTTGATCTCGTCTGGAAAATTTGAGTTATATTTTTTCCTGACCTATAAATATTTTGTGACATTAGTAGTACTGAGAGCGGCATATTTGTGTTTCGTTTTCAGGACTGGGAAACTATTCTTTTTAAAAAGAGGAGAGAACTGGTTTGCGTTTTTATTCCTTGGGAAGTGTGAAGATTCCACGAAGTGTTTAATATTATATTGTGCAAATTTCTGGACAAATCGTAAGTTGGAACTTTATATTTTATTATACAATATATACTACTCTACTATAACAAATATTTCGAACGCTATACTATGGCTTCGAATATATCAAGTGAGGAACTTAATGCCATGTCATTTGCTGAACTAAAAGAATTAGCTGAGTCCTTTGGGATTGAGGCAGGACAGGCAAGACCTAATCGTAATCGTTTGACCAAAGAAATTATGACATGTTTGAACGGGCAGAATGCCATGAACACTGGTAGTGTAGTTGAAGTGGGACAGAACGATATCAATGAAGGTTATGTAGCTCCCAGTGGGGGCGAGGTAATTGCCCACGGAGACGAGGTAAGAAATATGTCATCTAGATCATCAAACAATGATGAAGATGAAGGGTTGAGTGAAAACTTAAAATTCCAATTAGCTATGAAGAGAATGGAATTGGAAAGATTTAGGATAGAAAATGAAAGAATTAGGATAGAAACTGAAAGGGAAAATGAAAGAATTAGGATAGAAACTGAAAGGGAAAATGAAAGAATTAGGATAGAAACTGAAAGCAGAGAAAGGATAGAGATGGCACGCATGAATAGACCTGACCATCGTAGGGACAGCAATGGTATGGATATTAGCGCAATGAAGCAACACTTGCCTATATTCAGAGAAGAAGATGTTCAAGATTTCTTTTTGCTTTTTGAGAGGATAGCTGTAGATTATCAGTTCCCTGATGATAAGATGGCTTTATTGTTAAGGTCAACTCTCAACAAAGGAAAAGCATTGGACGTAGTGTTGAGTTTAACACCCGAGGAAATAAATGACTATGAAGTAATCAAAGATAGGGTGCTAAAAAGTTATTCCCTGACACCAGAAAAATATAGAAAGCTATTTAGAGACAGAAAGAAGGCATATGATCAAACTCATGTAGACTTTTTGAGACAAAAGGAGAAAATGTTAGAACAGTGGCTAAGGTCACAGAATGTAAGTGAGTTTGATAAACTCAAGAACCTAATATTGTTTGAGGAATTCAATGATTGTATTCGAGTGGATATTAAAACCCACATCTCAGACCGAGGGGTTGAAGATGTGCATGAAGCTGCTAGATTGGCAGATAACTATGCCATAATTCACGCCAGCATAAAGCCATATTATGCTGACAAACCCAAAGTGCACAAACCAGAGCCCAAGGAGGCTAGTAAACCAAAAGAGACAAGTGAAAACAATAATAAGAACAGTGGTGTAAATAATAATAGTAACTTAGTTCATTTCAGGAAGCAGACAGATGTAAATAAAGCAAAGGTGGTATGTTTCAATTGCAAGAAAGAGGGCCACATGAAGAAAGATTGTTGGATCCTTACCAAGAAGCAAGGTGCTATACTACACTGTGCCAGAGTGCAGAAAGATAGCAAGCAGACAGAAGAAGTGTGCAACACAGGGTCAAGAAACTCAAAAGAAATGCGGCCGGCATCGCCCATAGTTGTGGAGTCGATGGTTTTTGAGAACAGTCTATCTAAGGTAAAAGAGAATAGCTGTACTCAATCTATTATGCTTTCAGAAGGCCGTGAGGAACAGATGGTTCCTGAAGTCCCGGAAGAGGACGACCTATCCGATTTTCGACCCTTTGTCTACGAGGGGACAGTGTCGACAGAAGTCGATGTACTCAGCAAGAAGAAAATACAGATATTACGTGACACGGGCTCTGCTGTCAGCGTGATCCTGGAGGGCAGTGTGCCGTTAACGGATGCCACCAGTACCGGTGAGTCTGTTGTGCTGAGAGGTGCTAGTATGGAGGCTGTGGAAGCTCCACTGCACAGAATAAAACTCGAGTCGGATATTTTTACAGGTAACATCGTAGTGGGAGTGTGGCGCGCACTACCCGTCAAAGGCGTTTCCATGATATTAGGAAATGACATTATGGGCGGCAGAGTCACTGTCGAGCCCATGGTTAAAGTGTTGGAGACAAAGATGGCGGAGGACAAAAACCTACGTCCTGCCAATGAACGCCCAACATGTGCACTGACAAGAGCAATGCAGAAAAAGAAGTCGGTAAAGACTCCTGCTACGCCGTGTAGTGCAACGAAAAATGTGCTTGTCTGTTCTGAAGACACACATGCGAATGAAACAGTGATAACAGAAACACCTGACATCGATTTAAGTGCTACGTTCTTTGCTGAACTAACAACTGGTGATGCAACCGAGAACGATAACATTTTGTCACCAAAGCAGAAATTGGTGAAAGAACAATTGAATGACGAAGTAATAATGCAACTCAAAATGAAAGCTGTTGATGAAAAGACTGCAGATGCAATGGCGGAATGTTTCTACATAAAAGATGAAGTGTTGATGAGAAAGTCGAAACCGCTCAACTCAGGTACAAACGAGTGGGACAGTATTCACCAGATTGTAATACCTAAGTGCTATCGTCAAGATATACTGCGTATGGCGCATGATCTTCCTTTCGCTGGTCACATGGGAGTCCGAAAAACGCACCACCGTATCCTCCCTTACTTCTACTGGCCAGGACTGAGAAGAGATGTCGAACAATACTGCAAGACTTGCCACGTATGCCAAATGGTAGGACGTCCTAACCAACGAATTCCTGTCGCTCCACTCCAGCCGATACCAGCGTTCGACGAACCATTCAGTCATATACTCATTGATTGCGTGGGCCCGTTGCCGAAAACAAAAGCCGGTTTTCAATACCTGCTCACAGTCATGTGTTCATCCACTCGCTTCCCGGAAGCCATTCCGTTGCGGAACATAACAACAGTGAAGGTGGTAGACGCCCTGACAAATTTCTTCACACGTTATGGCCTACCGAAGACAGTACAGTCCGACCAGGGGACTAACTTTACTTCGAACATTTTCAAACAAGTCATGGAACAATTAGGGATAAGCCATAGGCTATCAAGTGCCTATCATCCTGAGAGCCAGGGAGCTCTGGAAAGGTTTCATCAGACATTAAAATCGATGCTTAAAAAGTACTGTTATGAAAACGAGAAAGACTGGGATAAGGGTGTGCCTTATGTACTGTTCGCTGCAAGGGAGGCCACTCAGGAATCCCTGGGGTTTAGCCCATTCGAACTTGTGTATGGACACTCAGCCAGAGGTCCGTTGAAACTTCTACATGAAACTTGGCTAACGGACAGTGAACCGATTGGACTTTTGTCATATGTAGATAAATTTAAAAATAGGCTTTATCATGCTTTTAACCATGTGAAGATTCATTTTCCACAGATGCAGGAGCGTATGAGACAGAACTATGACCGTAAAGCTACAGCTAGAACTTTTGCACCAGGTGACAAAGTTCTTGTGTTTCTACCTTTGCAAAATCAGCCTTTAAGTGCAAAGTTTAGTGGACCCTATGAGATAGAGTCAAAGCTTGGCGAGGTCAATTATTTGATAAAGACTCCTGACCGGAGACAAAAGCAGAGGGTATGCCATATTAATTTGCTTAAGCCCTATGTTTCCAGGGAAAAGAGTAAACCACGGGAGGTCCCCATGATTTCATTAGCTAGGGTCCCGACGGATTTATCTAGGATAGAATATAAGTTTGCAGAAAGTAAACTTAATAATACAGATGCCCTTAAGAGTTTAGATACAAGGCTAGAACATCTTCCGGTAGAAGATAAGGAGAAGATTATTGAGCTGGTACATGAATATAAGTCACTGTTTACAGATGTTCCCAGGAGGACACATCTAATAGAACACGATGTAGTGTTAACCGATAGTGCCAGGTCTATTAAACAGCATCCATTTGACCCCATCAGACCTGAGCATATTAAATTAGATGTAAAGTATATGTTAGAAAATGACATAGGAGGAAAATGTGATAGCAAATGGTCTACACCCTGTGTGATGGTACCAAAAGCCGACCACACACTGCAGTTTTATAGAGACTTTGGAAAATTAAGTAATTTGACAGAGACCGACTGGTATCCCATTTCCCGTATCATCGACAAGATAGAGACAAGGTCATAGCTGATAATCTATCTCGGGTGCTACATGATTGACTGAATAACCCTATACTTCTTTTTCAGATCATCTCACTTATTCATTAAGAATGTGTCATGATAACCTATCATTCGTTTGAATTTTGATTATGGAATACCTATAGAATACTTGTATCATACAGAAGTCAAGTCTTTTGAAAGTATTAATAATTCTTATAATCATGTATAATATTGATGTTCTGATATATTTTAAATTCATTTGATTATGGAAAAGAAATTCCATTTAAATGTTGATGCATGATGCAATAAATATATAATATGCACGTATTTACTTGATATGGATGGATAAAAGTAATTGTCATCACATGCAATTAAGTGGGAAACTTTAAGCTAATTGATTTATTATCTTGTATTATTTTAGTTAATGAATGGAACTAAATAATAATATGTACAATTTTTATCTTAGAAAGAGATGTAATATCAATTGGTATAAATTAATAGATAATATTGGAAAACTATTGCTAAATTGTTATATCATGGTAATAGAATGGGAAAAACTAGTGGATATTCAATATGTTGTATATAGGTTGTTATATATTCCATATATCCGGGAATGGAGGGAAACAAAGGTACCTAAAGGTGGGCACTCATTCAACCCTGAACAATCTTTTATATTAAACTTTCAAATTTGCCAAAAACGCATAATAGTGGATTACATTTTAATATTGAGATTACTGTAGTAATCGTAACTAGAGCGTATTTTCTCCTCATATTTGAGAAAAGGGGAAGTATCATCATCTTAGGTATGCACCCTGTTAATGTCAAGTTGACACTGTAATTTAAAGGGGAAGTAACCTATAGTTTGATTCGAGTTATGTATTACTTATCTTTTGGTTTGTATATTAGGAGTAAACTGTTGAAAATTGACAGAGTTTGAGCAATGTTATATTTGTTTAAATAGATTAAGACTTTTTGCAAATTTTGGTGGAAATCCACACAACTGTACATAGTTAAAATAAGAATGACTAGAATATTTTTTAATTATTTGTACTTGTTGAGACATTAGTTAATATTAATACTAACGGGGAAATATTTGTCCATCACGTTATAATCACAATTACCATTGGGTAGTGACACATTTTATAATTTAGTTGTGCCAGTGAGCCATGTTTGCTTAAATTGTCTTATAATCTTCCATTGATTGTTGGTTGTTAAAACGATAGTGTTAAGTACGAAAAATGTACCATGTTGAGTATTACTTGGGTAATTATGGTACATTATTTCTTTCATTGGGTGGGGGCGTGTCATGTATATTGTTTTTCCAAGAATTGGAACACGCAATGTTTATTCTCCTCTCTCTCTCTTTTCTTACTACACACAATATTAGGACGTTTAGTAGGAAAACGAAAGGTTCTAGGTAATGCTGGGATTCTGTGTTGATCTCAAATTCTCAGAGTCTGGGAACGACTCATTATTTAATAGGGGAAGTTCCTATCGTTTTTGTTATGAGTTTTGTAATGATACCATGATTTTCACCCCTACTGGTAATGGGTCTATCCCTTGCACCACTCGGATAGTATTTAATGATTTGTTTTGTCTGAAAGAGGGAGAGTTTCAAAAGATGTTCCTTTGAACGTTTGTGTTTGCACTATTTTATTCTAACTGTACATAATAGATATATTGTATATATTGAACATACCACCTGAAATAAACTATCAACAACAGTTACACTGAAGCTTCTTTGTCAAGTTACTATCCTATTGTGTTGTATACATTACTATAAGATTTATCTACTACCACAATTTACAAGAGAGGAAATGTTGGAATACAAATACTGAATTTGCGCCCAGGACTATAAGAAGAGTTCGTGTAATACTGAAACATAAATACTAATAATTAAAGTCTCCCCTAGGACTAACGAGAATTATCAGCAAGATCTACACAGCTCTGGCCACAAGGGGATTGTGGACGTAACAATATAATAGTTAATAAGTAATATTAGTTATTTTATAAAACATAATTTGTTTGGTATCACTAGAGAATCAAATGTGGAAACTTTAAATAAAGGGAGATAATTAACCCATTTGTATTTGCGTTAAAATTTCTGAATGTTTTCCATTTTTCCCCTATTTAAAAAAAAATAAAGTAACTTACAATTATAGTTTTAAAATGATAAAACTATAAAATCAATATTTGAAAATTACATAAATATTATATGAGTGAATAAATTATATATACATTTCATGCGGCAGCGCGTTCGGCTGGCGTACCGAAGGTCCTGGGTTCGAATCCTGGTGAAGGCTAGGATTTGTTCTGGGGTCTGAAGGGTGTCCCTGAGTCTATCCAGTTCGGATGGGTACCTGACCTAAGTTGGGTTAAATTAAAGGCGGCTTGGCATTGTGCTGGCCACACATCCCCTCGTATGCCGTGGCCACAGAAACTAGTGAATACTACTTCTAGAAGCAAATAAGGGGTTTTTAAAGGGGAAAAAAAACGTTTTCTGGAATCGATTGAGGAGGTCTAGTTTTTGAAGCAGGTGTTTCTTTATGACAGACGACAGATTTCAATGTGTGGAACTTGTATTTACAAGGACGGTGTCACACAGCACTGGAACTGTTTGGCCACTGGAATGGATTTTCGTTGTCACTGGCCATATTCTGCAGTGAAATCAATTTCAAAACATTTAAGTACTTCACTAAATTAAAATCGATAATATCGATATGCTCTGGCTTTATAAAATCGAAATTATTGTCTTCTATTCATTCTTAGTAATGCTTATTAATTTAAATTTTTGTATGGCATGTTATAAAATTACTATTGCCCATGCATATATGAAAAATAAACCTCTTAAAAAATAAAAATAAAAATTAATAAGATTTAAATTGTAAAATTGTAAGTTATCAACGTTTTATACTCAGATAATGTCCATTACTCATGCCCTTGTCACAATTCTGGATTTAATCGTGACTATTAGCACTTAGATAGATAGCAGTGTATAACTAGAACCTTAGATTAGCTTAAGTTTAGCTAGAATAGAGAGAAGGTTAGTCTGACGTCACTATCTTCTCCCTCCCTTACGCAATTACATCTCCCCATCACTCTTTCTCACCTGTTTCTCTACCCTTCACTATACTCTTGTACTACGCCCAAATTCAGAGTCTACTGACTAATACGATTCAACTTGGTACTACATCTTGGTTGAATGGGTACGAATGTGTTAGTTAGAATGTATATATTTTATCCTATGCTATATTAATGTATTCATATCATGTCTTAATGTATTTATATCTTGTACTATTTTAACGCATGTGTAGACAGTCATTACTCGATCCCTCACTCACCCCCTTTCTCTTCGCGCCCCCGCCACCCCCCCCTTTTATATCCCCTCAGCTTAGCGGCACGTTATGCAATTGCTTTGAGACGGTCGTTCCCTGAGCGAGTCATTACTCGATCCCTCACTCACCCCCTCCTCTTCGCGTCCCCGCCACCCCCCACCCCCTTTTATATCCCCTCAGCTTAGCGGCACGTTATGCAATTGCTTTGAGACGGTCGTTCCCTGATCGTTGACCAGAGAACCCAGTTCGCACACCTATAACTAATTCTCGTCCGAAAACCCCCCCCCCCCCCCAGCCACTTGAGTTAACTACTTAAAATTCTACCAAAGGGAGATAAATTCCTCCACTCAGCAGGACGTCTGTATCAATTGTCTTTCATCTAGAACTCTCTTCCCCCCCCCTTTCCGCCCTCGCAACCCCGACCCCCAATCCATTTTTGGCTCCAATAAGCTTTTCTTATGCAAATGTATATTCAATCTAGCCAATGAGAATAGGATGTAATTAAATGTAAGCCAACCAAATTAACCTTGGGTCAGGTGACTAATGTTCACGAAAAAGCCCGCCCAACTAAACTAAATCAGATCTCCCCCAGCTCCCGAGCTAGATACATCGTTTTGGTCTAGCTCCCGAATTGTTACTTGGACTTGCAGATACTTAGCCAGTAATCGTAATTTCCTCATTATAGTTACGTAGCCTAAACTTGGATTCCGCAACAACACAGTATATTGAGTGATAGACGTTCCTGTGCATATATCTCAAGCATTATATCTCCCCTGCATGTTAGTATATGTATTTCATCATTGGATATTGGATTTGAATCATAAATAAACACCTGAAACGTAACCAGAGACTTGCTTGCCTAACTTAGAACTGTCTGTCTGTGTGTGTTTAAATAACATCTAAACGAGCCAGTAGAGAACAAATAAATATTCCAGGTCAACTACAGCATCGGCACCTCATACCTCTAAGACAACCAGCCATTATTACCCCCCTCTCAATTGCCACATCGTGACAGCCCTTATAATTAACGTTTTACAAATAATTATTATATTTTCTGTTATAGCTTGACTTTCTCATTATATTGATTATTCTACCACAGGAAAGGGGACAATTTGGGGAAATTACCATGTTTGATATAATTTTCTTGATTAATTTTTTATCCTATTAGTTTTGTCAAATTAAAATAAGTGTCTTCTATCCTTTCTTAGTAATGTTTTTATTTTTAGATTTTGTATTACAGTTTAATATAATTGTTATTGTCCATGCATTTATGGCAAAGAAACTTCTTTAAAAAAACATTCAAAGAAATTTAGATGAACTACACACAGAGATCAAAGAATTTTAACGTTTTCTTACATATTTAAAGCCGTTAAATATAACACAGACAATGCAATCATTGCGTGTCGTTTTTTGAATTTTTAAAAACACTTTTATATAAGCAAATTTAAGGCAACATTTTACATTTATAAAACACTTTTTTTTATTCTTGATTATCAATACTAATTATAAAATACAACTTAAAAATGAAACTTTTATTTTTACACTTTGATTTAATCAAGTGTTGGTTTTTATTTCGTTCAGCGTCTTGACTTTAGAACACACACAATGGGGGACTATTTGATCATAGTTTTGGCACAACGCCTGGATTTCCCGATCATCTCCCTTAGAGGATGTTGGAGACTGCAGCCGCGAAATACCTGTCCACATCTGTGCGGCTGTTCCGGAATCTGCCCACATTCCTGCTGGCCCGCTTACTCAAACAAACTGCCCAGTGTCTGGTGGTGTAGCGAAGCTTTCCCTGTAATGCTTGCTTCCTGGGCCCCGCCGCTTATCTTATATTATCCCACACAGGCGTTCCCTCTATTCATAAGATTATTCCGTCTTAAGCTTATCCCTGGGTTTTGTTGGTGTTCAGCCTTGCGTTTTTATAAGCGTTTTAAATTATGCTAAACTGTCCAAGCAACCCATTCCATGCCCAAATGCCTTAATGGTAGAAAAATGATTTTTTTTCTTTTGTGTTCCTCAGCGCAGGCATATACGTTGTATCATTATTTCAAAAACTCATTATTTTAAGATTTACATTCTTTAAACATTTTTAGATCCATTACTATTTTACATATATTATATTAAGTCGGTAAATATTACATTCATTTCAACTGTCCGAAGGCCATAATAAGATGGACAGCTTGCTTTAATATTTATGCTATTTGATGACTCGAATGAATTCTTTTCGAAATTCCCGCTTTCCTTTTGTACTGTACACTGCCGTTGTATTTAATCGCTTTGATTTTTTCAATGAAAAATTAAAATCGAAAGTTGTATACAGCGGGAAACATTTAGGCAAACGTTGAAGCGTAGCCGTCGTTTAAGACAGCGTTATTGGATGCGCACAGAAAAAAAAAGAACATATAAGCTCTAAAAATAAAATATATAATAAAAAAATAAAATAAAATAAAAACGGTCAATCTTATCATAGTCTTTGATCTGTCTTTTCAAAAAGTTTTAACATAATCAATTAGCCCTAGACCATAGGTTCTCAACGGCAGGGGGGGGGGGGGCGGTGAGAGGCTTTAGGGGGGCGCTGACATTCCTGGGGGCGATTGGGGGGCGGTAAAAGGCAAGGGGGCCGATACAAACGTACCTGATATAATTTGAACACCTCAGCCATTTGAATCGATTAGTTTTTGTGTGAAATATGATGTAAACGCAAGTGCTGCTAAATATCTGATATCCCCAACATTAGGCATACACATTATTAAACTAATAAGAAATAGGAATCGCAATGACTTTTCGATGAATTAGGGGTCAGTATCTGGCAAATATGGTATGCGGCCGTCTGGTCCTATTGTTGGTTCACCGGACTGTCAACCCTGCTGACCGATCACTGTCGTCCTAACATATGCTACTGTTAAAGATATTTTAATCTCAGTTTTACCGAGATGTCCTTTATTTTATTATGATACAAAAGATTCTCATTATCGTTAAGCGATATAGATTCGGAAAAATAATACAAACTGGGTAGTTATTGTAATGCTTGAAAATATACGTATAAATTCTTTAGTCATATAATTTTTATATAATTTTCAAATTAAATACTTTTTACAGTTTGATCATTTCAGAGTTATATATGTAAGCCAATAATTTTTTTTATGAAAGAAAAAAAAAATACAGAAATATTAGCCCAAATGTAACAGGTTAATTATCTCCCTTTTTTTATTAACAAATGTTTCCACATTTGATTCAAAAGTGATGCCCAAAAAGTTATGTTTTGTAATATAACAAATATTACTTTTTTTTCTTTATATACATTCACTATCATGGTATTCAAAACAAGATTTAATTATTAGAGGATTAAAATAATTTACGTTAAACAGTTGTAAATAAACATTTCCTGTATTAAATGTTTTGTGCATTTAAGGAGTTTATATTTTAAACATTAATAATTACAGAAATTAGGCCTCCATGGTATAGATCTAGTGTTATTAAATAAGTCTCCTATATTTATAAAATTAATAATACGAATAAATTTGTTTTAGAATTAATTATAGGCCTATTTATGTTTAATTAAAATTAAGTTGCGGGGCGGTGAGCGGAAAAAAATTGTAAAAGGGGGCAATGAGCCAAAAAAGGTTGAGAACCTATGCCCTAGACTCTAGACAATATCATTTGATGTAATGAAAAAAAAAATTATATCCTCATTTAGTCTAGATAATTCTCTCCGTGTTTTTGCATAAAAGAATGGCTTGCTGTATGATTTTTTTTTTTGTAAGTAAAGTACCTGTAGGATCAAATTGATTCATAAGTCCGGTGATGCAGCGTTCACCAGTTTCTGTGGCCACGGCATACTAGGCGATTGTGTGGCCAGTGCTATGCACAGCCACCTTTACTTACCCCATTTAAGGTCAGGTACCCATCAGAGCTGAATAGACTAAGGGACTACCTCCAGACCCGGAAAATAATCCTAGCCTGCACAAAGGATTCGAACCCAGATTCTTTGGTACGCCAGCCGAATGCGCTGCTGCACGGTCACCGTTATTCAACGTTAAAAGCGCTCTGAGCTTACATTGCGCCTGTTGGCAACGCTATATAAATAAACTTTATTATTATTATTATTCAAATAATGTATCAATGTGAACTGCTGCAATGTCATGTTATCATATCACTTATTTTATTTCTATGCAAAATTTTGTTTTCAAGCCTTTAACAGACGATCTATTGTGCTTGCTTCATAACAAAGACTCTCACTGCCCTACCCCCCCCCCACCCCCCACACTCCCCGAACCATACCCACGTCTGGAACAGAGACTGTCTGTTATGGGTTAAGGTGACCTTCGAGAGTTAATCGCTTTCTTGTGCCAGCATAGAAAAAATATGAGATTCCGTTTTTCTACTATGCGCTTTCTTTTATATGCAAGAAAACGAAAGTTAACGACCCCTGCATCTCAGATTTCCGATCAGCCTTTCGGCTTGACCATTCAAAGATCGTTTTTGTTATTGTCATGAGAATAAGACGCCATGTTAATGACAATATAACAAACCAACTACATAAAAACGGCTCCTTTTTATATTCTTTCCTTGAAGCTATTGAAGGTAAATTTTCTGAAAATCATCGAGTGAAATAAAGACAAGATCAAGGGCTATAACTGTGTGGTGTTAAATGTGTCGGATGGTATCAGTCAGGTGAACACTCTGATGCTATCAGGAAGCAGGCAAACAGTGAACACACTCACTCGGACACATTAAAACTCACACAAACACACCGACACATAGTAACACACTGACCTGCAATGACACATGTTGTTTTTTGTACCGATTTGAGTTTATTTTGGGTTTATTCATTGAACTAGGTCTAGCTTTTCTTTTAGTCGTGTTACGGTTTTAATGCAAGAATTAGGTTCAACGGTTGATTAATGCAATAATCCCCTACTCTCAATCACCAATAATTTTAAAAAAAATAATACGAGATTATTCATCGTTTTCAATAAAACAAGTTTATTCAAGTGAAAATAGACATTCAAAAGTCAAAGTGTCCAATTGAAAAGTTTAGTCAAAGTTAAAAATAATCACATCTTGTCAAAGTGTTCAACTCTTATCACAGTATAAAAATAGATGGACACAACACTTTGTGATCCTAAAGAATACAGGATTGTTCGCCAAAAATAAGTTCATTAGAGAAAAAAAAGAGTGGGGGGGGGGGGGGGGGGGGGGGGGTCTGCACTAAAGACTTTATCGGTGACTTCGCTAGACTCGTCGAAACTGACCAACCCGAATGACCAACGCTAGTGCATAACCTCACCTTCCCGTTGCCCATCACTCAAAACTCCTCTTTTTTCTCTCACTCTCTCTCTCTTTCTCTCTTTCTCTCTTTCTCTCTAGTTCATAACTGCTCGGCTACTTTTAGTGTTGGCGTGAAACGCGTTTGGCTCTGCTCCTGTCTACGCTGTGTCGAGATTAGACATTTGAAGGCTTAAGACATGGCGGTCAAACATTGACCATTAGTTAGAGTAAAACCATTTATTTATTCATTTATTTTTTGATCATTATTTTCTCAACTGTAGTGCACTATATTTGGAATATTAATTTTGTTACCCTTTATATTAAATGCATTCAATATTTAAAAATAAAAGTATATACACGTACAAAATATTTCAACATGCTCTCTTTATTATAGCTGAAGTAAAGGCACATAAAGGGGTGTGTGGCCAGCACAATGTCCAGCCGCCTTTACTTTAATCTAACTAATGTCAGGTACCCATTAGATCTGGGTAGACTCAGTGACACCCTCAAGTCATGGGAAAAAACCCTAGCTTCCACCAGGATTTGAACTATGGCTAGGATCTTTGGATCGCCAGTCGAACGTGCCATCTGCCAATCCATCCAAGGGACCTGCCCACCTCAGTCTGCCCGTCTTTATTTCAGCTACCACCGTTGTATCCTCGTACAGAGCATACAGTTCTTCATGTATTCTTGTTATTTGTGTCTTGCACACCTCCATATATATCTTCCGCAATACTTGGTCCAATATTTGTCTAATTTATGACGTGCTGTTAGGGGCTCTTACAATTAACAGCCGCCATCTTTTCTTCCCGACGTCCAGTTCTACTTAACACCGTTTTATAGCGCCATTTTCTAAGTGACGAAACAAGGTTGTCGTGTGTGGTGACTGGGGGGGGGGGGGGGAGGTACGAATGTCTTCTTTTAAAAACAAAATTAAAATAAAATAATAAAATAAAAATAAAAAAATTAAAAAGAGAACACAACATCACAACGGAATTCTTTGGGCTGGAGTAGGAGGGGAGGGCGGACCCCCCATTGCATTATTTGTCAGGCATGCTAGCCCCTTGTCAATAATCAAGCCCCGACTCGACCCCCCCCCCTTTTCACCCCCCCCCTACCTCCTATAACGAGCATGTTTGTTATGTTGGCACAAGGCAATCACCGAGGGTAGAACAAATTTTTCTGGTCCGTAGTGCCCCCCCCCCCCCCCCCCCCCCACGATTTCTATTTCTTCTTTTTTTCTTTAGTTTTTCTCTCATGCAAAATGAAGTCATTGACGAAAACAATAAAAAAAAAAAGAAAATTTAGTAAGCTATACTAGTCAGTAATTGGACTATTTAATCTTCCAGCAGACACAGAACGTAGTTTCGACGAAAATTCCGTGAAAACCACGAAAACACGTGAAAACCATGTTGTTTACACGTCGATACGACGTGACGCACGTTTTTTCCCCCAGTCGATACTACATGGTGTGCCCGCTGGGCTCTCTTCATCCACTTCCACCCCTTTCCACCAACTAATTCTCAAAGTGGGCTTATTTAATTTTTTTTTAAAAGAGCCAACCGTAACAACACATGATATTTCTCCAATATTGACCTAAACATTTGGCCAAGATTTAAACATTGGCAGAATATTGGGCACATATTGGGCATATATGGTGTGCCGTTAGGGAATGACATAGTGTCTAGGGGTCGGCAACCTACGGCACGTGCGCCATGGTTGGCACGCAGAGCGGTTTATTTTCAATGGCACTCGGAAGACCTTAAAAATGCAATTTAAGTCTAGTCTACGAGAAAAGAGTAGGTTGGCGTTAAGGCTTTTAGCAGAAGGACAGATAGAATTAAAATACTACTTTAGTTAGTTAAGTAGCTGTCGGACAAATTGATCCAAAGGCATTTTAAACGCAGCATTAAACAATTTCCTTGGCCACGGCATACTAGGAGATTGTGTGGCACCAGCACTATGCACAGCCCCTCTTTACTTTACCGCAACAAAGATCAGGTGCCCATCAGAGGGTACAATAAATCTTATTTATAGACGGTGCGAGTGTAATTTATAAGAT
The DNA here is from genome assembly GCA_949126835.1 of Anisus vortex. Classification (NCBI taxonomy): domain Eukaryota; kingdom Metazoa; phylum Mollusca; class Gastropoda; family Planorbidae; genus Anisus; species Anisus vortex. Next base: position 40,871,594 of record OX421500.1, on the reverse strand, counting down.
AAGAGAAATCGTAAATAAAACAATCAACATTAAAAATTATTTCAGAAATTGAATTTTTTTTATTATTTCATTTGTCGCGTAAAATTTTTTTTCCCTAAACACCCCCCTCCCCCCCGTACTGTCCTAATTTTCCTTCCCGTCTGCTGCCGGCCATGTTTTCCCGTGGTCACCAATATTTCATTAGTCTCGAACCCAAGTAGACGTTGTCCAGTTGTGCCCGGTCAACAGAGACAGGGAGGTCTTGTGTGCCTAGTCAGCTAAACAATTAGCTACAAACTCCAAACGTGTCTTTATCCTCTCCCCCCTTCCTCTCCCCTCCCCCCTCTACCCCCCACCCCTCACAAGCAAGCCGTCTTGAAACTTTCATGACGTCATCTCATCGATTGACAAATAAAACACCAACAAAACTCATTTTAGAAACGTCCTTATAATCTCTAAACCGATGCTCTGGTTGTTTCAAATCCTTTCCGCGTGTCCATGGCGATTTATCGCCGACACATATGTAATGTGAGTAGTGTGTATCTTTATGTTGTGTGTTATGTTTAGTGTATTTAAAACACCGAATGCTAAGTGTTTTGCCAGGGATAGTCAAATGCATGCCATGTATTTGGAATACGGGTTATAGTCCTAATGTTAAGAGTTTGAAAGAAATGGAACCGTATAGTACTCAAGAATACTAGCGAATTTGCCCGACGTTGTACGGGGTAACACTGAGCCTACATTTGTTATTACAGAATAGATGAATTACACAATACCCTAAAGAGAATCTTGTAAGTTTACAGTGTTTCCTTCTAGATATGAGGCTATTACAACCACTAGGTCCCAAACTCCTGCAGGGCAGGCAGGGATCGGTCGGCGGCAGGGATAGAACCCGCGACGTGTTGGTTGCCAGTCCGGGGATTCCAACCCCTATAACACAAGGTACACTTGTGGGAACAAAACAACAAATGCAAAAATAAATAAACATAAGACAGCAAGGTCACGTGTCTTTATATTGACCAATGGACATTGAAAATGACATACACCCAAAGTACGAAAAAATTAGACTATATTTTACAAGCAGTCCAAATCACGACTCACGAAAGGTTTCAAAAAGGATCTTTATAAAAGTGCTGCAAGGTTCATTACTTGTGATTATTCAAAACAGAGAAGAGTAACACCAATATTCTAATCACTAAAACCTGGAAACACAGAAGGGCGAAGAGTAAAGTAGTAATAATACATAAGACACTAAACTATAATTTAGCAACGCAACCCAATAACAACCTTTTACAATGCTCAGATAAGGACAAAAACACTTTTCTTATCCCTCATGCGAGAACAAATGCGTATAAGTACTCTTTCTTTCCGATTGGCATTCGGGCATGGAATGGGTTGCCTGAACAAATCAGGAAAACCAGTAACTTAACATCATTTAAAACATTAATAAAGGTGCAAGACTAGACTGAGACCACAGATGAGCGTAAGACGCAATAACGTTCTTTATATAAGGAGCGTCTGTAATATATAAGATAAGAAAAAATCTACATGATCTATGCAGTGGGCATAACTATATGGAAAATGGTGCCAATTTAAACTGTTATTTTTTTGTAGAGAATAAGAAAGTGTCATTATGGCGCCTTCACAAACTATAACGTCTGGGTCAGCCGCCCTACCCCGCCCTCCCTCTCTCTATTTGCGCTACTGGACCTATGCGTCTGACCGGAACAAACAGTTAATCAAATATCCATTTGCGATTGAACTCGACAAATACTGCGTAGCCAATAATTGTCCATTGCATCTGAAAGTGACTTTTTTTTTACATTTATCATTCACTGATTATGTTAGATTTTTGAAGACTCGAAAAAGAGGTTCATTAGTGTTTCCATACAAGCGGTTTGTATTGGTTTTTTGCTTTTTAAAGGTTTACTTCTAAGAAAAAGTTATCTATGAACCAAATTTTAAATCGTTTATCGGTGCTTTCTGCATTTGAAATCATTGTCAATGACAGCTAGATAAAAATGAGTAAGATATACAAGTGGGCAATACAAATTGAAGATGTCAATTTGTTTTTAATGACAAAGATATTTGAAAAACAACAAAAGACAGAATTTAAAAAAAAAGGTTTTCAACCATTCTGTTGCGTCGCAGGCCGAAAGGGAAGGCAACTCCTACCATCAAGCAGTTACCTCTCCCTGTGCGCATATTGACATGGTCAAATCAAGGCCTCGAGACGCACCATGCCCAGCAAAAACAAAAGCACAAAAAAAAAACACACAGAAACTGCTTTAATAAACAAATTGTCTTGAAACTGTAATGGGGGAGAGAGGGGGTGGTGAAGTGGACACGATGTGGAGGTTGGCTGGAAGAGGGGGGGGGGGTTGCAGGGAGTCACAAACACACCATCAAACACACATACACACACCACATTGAAATCTCAGTTGCATCCCAATTTTTTGTACTAAAAGCTCTGAAACCGACTAGTCAAGTGAAAATGGCAGTACTGTGGGGTTGAGCAATAGGATTCTGTACATCGGTTGCCACATTGCATTGCTCCCTGAAGGTGTTTTCCATTGTTTTCTACTACAACTAACTGTCCCCTTGCCATTCTGTTCTTTCGTGTAATAATGCCCATTGAGAAATTGGATATTTAACAAATTGTGTGAAAAACAGGTAATTTTTTTATGTATGTTGATATCAAAGACTCTAATAAGATTGACCGCTTTCTTTAATATTTCTGCTATTTGATGACTAGAATGACTTCTTTTGGGAATTCCAGATTCCTTTTTTGCACTCAACAATTCCGTTTTATTTAATCCATATGATTTTCTCAATGAAAAATTAAAATTGAAAGTTGTATACAGCGGAAACATTTAGGCAAACGTAGGAACGTAGAAGTCATTTAAGACACCGTTTTTGGATGCGCACGGGAAAGGAACCAATAAGCTCTATAAATAGAGCAAGCGGTCCATCTTTTTACTTCCTTTCTATTAACTTGTATTTTCTGTCTGTCTGCTTGCTTGCTTGGTTGGTTGCTTGCTTGATAGCAAAACTTTGCATCGATTTTTCGACCACTTCCCGTGGTGCAATCGAGCTGAAATTTGGGCAGCAGACTTGTCCAGACTAACAATACACTCTATTAATTTTCAGTTAAAACAACTTAATTATACTATACTTGTGACAATATTCATTTCTTAAAAGTAAAGTATAAGAAAAATTTTGGTTTCACGTAAAAAATGCCTGTGCAACTTTTTATAGTTTTTCGGTGCAAAGCTAGAAAAAAAAATATGCGCTAAGATTATTTTTAGAACAATTCATACTGAGTAAGGAGATATTTTTGAGATTTGCGACACAGATATTTTTTCTGTACGTTTCATTTGCAGTAGTCAATCAATTATTTAATTACATGACGGTAAACGTGTGCGAAAGTAGGATTTCTAATTCATTCAGCGTGCCAACAGATTAAAAGTCATCCTGCTCTACCACTCATTTTATTGTAGAAGAGACTTGAGTTGCCTTTTACTAGAGGGTCTTCCGTGTGTCATTGGAAATCGCTCTGCGCGGCAAGTCTGGCATGCGTTACTTAGGTTGCCGACGCCTGCACTAGACTATATTTATTCTCAAATCTGTTTTGTTCGTCTTCAATCCAATCGAAAGGGATTGGATTAACATTTATTTATTTTAAAAAAAAACACGGTTTTATTGTGAGTTTATATTTTTGTCCAATGTTTTTCTGGCGGATTATTGGCGGCTATTGAAGAAAACCTTCCTTTGACTGTATAAGTATTGTATTACAAGAGCTGGAAATAAATTACATGTTTATTTCCCTTCATATTTGGATAATAGACAAAAAAAAAAAGACAACAATATTATTATTTAGTTATTTTTTGTTCAAGTAGATCTATGCTTGTTTAAATTTCCCATAAATTAATCTTAAAAAATTTAACAGAAAATATTTTTAAAAATATTTTTTAAAAATATTAATATTACCTGTAACATATTACAAACATAAAACATCAATAAATAAATTACATTTTATTTCTTTAATATTGTACGAACACATTCTATGTATTGTTCATTATTTAACTTTATATTCTATTACAGTTATTTTTTTACTTTTATATAAGGTCGGTTAATGCTACATTTATTTGCTATGTCCTATGTTTGAAAAGTTTTAAGATTATTAATTAGCTTTATATTCTTTTCAGCCTAAAGATTTATATCCGTGTTCTTGTTTGTTTGTTGCTCAATGTTAAATGCGTTCTGAGCTTACATTATGTTTGTTGCTCAATGTTAAATGCGTTCTGAGCTTACATTATGTTTGTTGCTCAATGTTAAATGCGTTCTGAGCTTACATTATGTTTGTTGCTCAATGTTAAATACGTTCTGAGCTTACATTATGTTTGTTGCTCAATGTTAAATGCGTTCTGAGCTTACATTATGTTTGTTGCTCAATGTTAAATGCGTTCTGAGCTTACATTATGTTTGTTGCTCAATGTTAAATGCGTTCTGAGCTTACATTACGTTTGTTGCTCAATGTTAAATGCGCTCTGAGCTTACATTATGTTTGTTGCTCAATGTTAAATACGTTCTGAGCTTACATTATGTTAGTTTCTCAATGTTAAATGCGTTCTGAGCTTACATTATGTCTGTTGCTCAATGTTAAATGCGTTCTGAGCTTACATTATGTCTGTTGCTCAATGTTAAATGCGTTCTGAGCTTACATTATGTTTGTTGCTCATGTTAAATGCGTTCTGAGCTTACATTATGTTTGTTGCTCAATGTTAAATGCGTTCTGAGCTTACATTATGTTTGTTGCTCAATGTTAAATGCGTTCTGAGCTTACATTATGTTTGTTGCTCAATGTTAAATGCGCTCTGAGCTTACATTATGTTTGTTGCTCAATGTTAAATGCGCTCTGAGCTTACATTATGTTTGTTGCTCAATGTTAAATGCGCTCTGAGCTTACATTATGTTTGTTGCTCAATGTTAAATGCGCTCTTAGCTTACATTATGTTTGTTGCTCAATGTTAAATGCGCTCTTAGCTTACATTATGTTTGTTGCTCAATGTTAAATACGTTCTGACCTTACATTATGTTTGTTGCTCAATGTTAAATACGTTCTGAGTTTACATTATGTTTGTTGCTCAATGTTAAATGCGCTCTGAGCTTACATTATGTTTGTTGGCAGCGGTATACAAATAGAATAATTATTGCTATCATTATTAATATAATTCGTTTTTTTTAGTGAAGCATATAATTTGAACCTACAAAGTTAATAAAATATTTTTTAAACATATCTTTTTTGTTTTACTCCAAATGGCCTTGTTAATCTTAAAATCACTCATGTAATGAACATCTGGGAAAAATCGCATGATGATTTAGTCAATAAACAAAAACATTTAGTAGTGAACTTAACCCTTACAGTCCCGGGCGCGTAGGCCTATATAGCGGAACTGAAGGCAGCATAGATAGAAGTAGGTCGGTACGGGAAGGGTTAAGGCATAAAAAACAGAGTTTTGAGAAAAAAACGGAATAACGGACAATTGTAAGAATTCAATTTAATCTAATTACAATGTATATTGTAATTGTTATTCATTTGCTGAGTGCATTTTTCAACACAAACTCAAATACAAAATCTTAACCTTTGTATTTATGTAAGCTTATGTTACTTTATAATTATAAACCTTTTTTATATTATACTATACATTACATGTTAAAAATAAAAATAAAACAATTTCTGATGTACACCTATTTCAAATGCAATTTGTACATTCATATTATTTTCCCAAAATAGATTGTTTTAGATTCAGTAATAATTAAAGTATACACATTAGGCAAAAACAAAAAAACAAAGTGTATTTTATAACATGTATCTCAATTTTACTGTCACCTCTCCCCTTAAAAAAACTATAAAGAAAATAGAAAAGGCATTTATTTCGTTTTGGTTAAGAATTAGTCATACACTTATGGTTATGGAGTTCTGGTACTGCATTGGCCACGCGCTGTACGCCGATGACTTAGAACAGGGATCGGCAGCTTAAGGCACGCGTGTCAGACTTGGCATCAAGGAAACTGAGCTCTTCATCACAGTCAGTCCTTAAATTTCCCAGTGTGGCTGGAAACAATAACAAGTACCCTGGATTGCACTCAGTGCACTCATTTGAATCGGTGGCACCTTCTATTATGGAAAAGCTTGCCTCAGACACAGAGAATTTGACTGAAAAGAGTCTTTTAAAAAGAGCTTAAAGACCTTTCTCTTTGGCTAGTGGCTGTGTGCCTTACATACTCATTCAACTGACACTGCTATTTATTCCAAGAGCGCACTTGGCATGCTAAATTTAAAACTATGGATAGAAGCTCTATATAAATAAGCTTTATTATTTTTATTTAATTGTAGTTTATGAAAACTATCAGTAAACCAAGACGCACGGTGATTCTGATCTCTACAAACTTTTTTAAAAAAGAATTGCGAAAGAAAAAAAAATCCCACAGAGCTGCAAATATGGATTTTTTCGACAATATATTTCTTTCCCCATTAAGAGCCAAGGGTAGTTATGCCTTATATCTCTTCACGCGGGATTCACTTTATTTCAGGTTTTGTCTTGACTTTTCCCTCTTCCATGTTCATTTCACATTTCGTCTCTCTCTCTCTGGCAGTTTTGTATGATCTATATACTTAATGCTAGGATAGTTAGTGTAAGTTGTCTTGCCAGTGATTTTTATTTCAAGCAGATCTAGGTCTTAATCTAGAAAAAATTTTCATATGGGTTGGATAAATTTGTGAAAACTTAAAAAAGGATGGGTTACTGTCTGTTGTCACCCATAAGATATGAGGATGGCTGGTTCCGCGGTTAGTCAACTAAACAGCCTGGGGTTCTAGCCCTGCCGCTGACCAATCCAAGGCTCCCAAATACATCTGATTTTCTGTTTCTGTCTGTTCGGTCAATAGATCTATTGGTCAGCAAAAACATTGTAATAGTTTTTTTTAAACCTTTACTTATCTTGGAAGCTTACATTATGTTTGTTGGCAGCGCTATACAAATATTATTATTATTATTATTGACATTAACCTGATTTGCCCAGGCAACCCATTCTAGGCAATCCTATCCAATGGATTCAAAATTCCTGTATTTGATACGTCATACTGTGATACTTCCAAGTATGTGTGGCCACTTTACTATTGTTCTAGATCTCTACAGAAAAAACATTTGTTTTTTCTGAGTTGCAGGAAAGTTAATTTTTACATGATTGACGTTTAAATTTGTATGAAACGGCATGCAATGGATTATCCGAAAAGCAGTAACTTTTCGTAGAATAACTTTATCAAAAAGAAGGGCAATAGTCTAACTACGCATTTGCACAGCATGTAGAAGAAATGTCTTACAATGGACATTTTGTATATTTAAGGATAAGCGAATGGTACAAGAAAACTGGTACATAGCTTACAAATAAAGATTGTACTGGTTTGTTAAATTTGCATAGAATTGGACGCAGTAACGTAAACCAATATTTATGATAAATAATCAACAGTTGACAAGTCTTAAATATTATGCACGCATAAAGGTTGGAGGTGCACAAACATTTCCGGTCCCACTGCTTCATTTGCTTCAAAAAATGGCTGTGTGCTGCGTTACTGGCTGTACGAAAATATGTAGTGGATTAAATTGTATTTCATTTCCAAAAGATGTTCCAAAAGTGTTAGCCGCGTTAAGTTAAATTTAGCTTTGTTTATAAAAACAGTTACTCAAGAGTTTCGACCTTGGTTATTTAAAAAAACACAATCCGTAAATACATTTAAAAAAACAAAACGAAAATTCTTTTGCATCAAGCAAAAAGTTTGAGATTATGAATAGGCGACTCTTCGCGTCTGACCATAGACTATAATATACATGGACCGCTTGCTTTAGTTTTTTTTTTTTTGCAATTCCCGATTCTAAATGATGTAATTGTTATACAAGTTCCGTTTTATCAAATCGCATTTTTTTCGACTTTAAATGAATACTTGTAGGCCTATTAATATATCGTAACAAATTTCGATTTTAATTTTTTATTGAGAAAATCATAGCGATTAAATAAAACGGAACTTGTATATCAATAACTTTATTTCCTGTATAGCAATTACGTTATTTAGAATCGGGAATTCCGAAAATCAGTGTTTCAAGTCATCATATAGCAGAAATACTAAAGCAAGCGGTCCATGTATATTATAGTCTATGGTCTAACGTTCACAATCCATCGTTTTCTTTCGGCAACATCTTTTGAAAATGAATAAAAATTGTATCCCCTACATCTTTTATTATTCGCAGTACAACTAGTAACGCAGCACACAGACATGTTTTTTTAGCAAATGAATGGGACCGGAAATGTTGTAAACTTTCAATCTTTATGCATGCATACTATTTAAGACTTGGATTCTAACGAAATATGATAAATGCTTTCATTTTTTACCAACCATTTCAGCATTTTTTGCTATTAGCTGTAACACAAATATTTTTTTAATCGATATTTTTATTAAAGGATAGAGTAAAAGACCCTACGGATGCAGTCAAAATGTAATCCACTTTGATTGTGTCATGAAGAGCTAACAAGAAACACAATTCTTGATAAATACCATTATTTTCATTTTAAAAAAACATTTTTTTTATTCTAAATTATTTTCTGCGTGCCATAAAAAACTTGCTATGTTCTACTAAGTCTGACATGCGTACCATAGGTTGCTAATCCATCCCGTATAGCTAATTACCTAATGTCTGAATTGTTACTGTAGTCAAATGGATGTTTTAACATAACGAATGGCCGGCTGGTCCAGCGGTTTGTTCACCATACTGTCAACCACAACAGCCCGGTTTCTAGTCCTGCCGCCGACCAATCCCTGCCGCCCTGCAGGAGTCTTGGGCCTAGTGGGCGTAATAATCTTCTGTCTGGAAGGGAAGTCTGTAAACTTATAAGAAGAAAATGATACCTTTTTTGGCATTCGAATATTAAATCTCCTTCAATATGATTCTTTGCCCAGTCGGCCTATTGTAAAGATATGGTCAGTTTTTTTTTCCTTTCTTCCTCTTCAAGTCTTGTAGCACATTTCACCACTCACACAAAGTGTGTATTTAGCCACATCCCATCTTGCTGTTTCCCGTTTGTTAATCCGTAGCCATGTGTATTTGTTCAAGCTTTTTATTTTCTTTCTGGCCCAGAATTCCTCAAACTTCTAATTTGCGATTTCCCTCTTCATCTCGAGGCGCTACTTCGTGGCTATTCCTATGGAGAACATCCAAAACAAATTATTGACATTTTCTTAAAAGGAAAAGGGGGCTGAGATGGGGGATAATATTTTGGGCGAAGCCCAATGTTAAAAATATTATTCTTGCTAAATTGTATTTAGTCTCCGGGAGTGTTGGTTGTCTTTAGGCCTATGTTCTGCTGAATTTAAGAAATCGATTAAATTTGAAAAATAAGTTGATAAGCATAGCCTATGTTGGAATTCTATTACTTTGTAATGTGATTATGAACGGTGTATGCATAAGTGCTTGTTTAAATTAATCACAGTAGGCCCTACCTATGATGAAGATACGATATATTCAAGTAGAAAATTACAAGGTACATTGTTTCAAGTTTTTAATTATTTGCGTCAGAGCGGTTTATAAAACCTGGACACATGTGAGTATTCTTCTATCCTATCTTTTATGTTACAGACGCTCCTTGTATAAAGAAGATTATTGCGTCCTACGCTTATACGTGGTCCGAGTCTACTCTTGCAAGTTATTTAGTTATTTTTAAAATATGCCAAGTTATTCGTTTTCCTGGTTTGATCGGGTAACCCATTCCATGCCCTGATGACAATTGGTCTTAAGATTTGTTATGTAGACCTGCATGTCATTATTAATTCTATCGATTATTTTATTATTCAATGCAAAGGAAGATCAATATGATGTTAAAGTTTAAATAAGTGTTTTATATGATTGTGATGTTAAAGTTTAAATAAGTATTTTATATGATTGTGATGTTAAAGTTTAAATGAGTGTTTTATATGATTGTGATGTTAAAGTTTAAATAAGTGTTTTATATGATTGTGATGTTAAAGTTTAAATAAGTATTTTATATGATTGTGATGTTAAAGTTTAAATGAGTGTTTTATATGATTGTGATGTTAAAGTTTAAATAAGTGTTTTATATGATTGTGATGTTAAAGTTTAAATGAGTTTTTTATGTGATTGTGATGTTAAAGTTTAAATGAGTGTTTTATATGATTGTGATGTTAAAGTTTAAATAAGTGTTTTATATGATTGTGATGTTAAAGTTTAAATTAGTGTTTTATATAATTGTGATGATTGTTATAGTTATGTTTTTAAACCTACATATAAATACCAGATTGAAGCCATGATATGCGTCATACCAAAGACTATAAAAAGATGGACCGCTTGCTCTGTGTTTAGAGCTTATATGTTCTTTTCCCGTGCGCATCCAATAACGCTGTCTTAAATGATTTCTACGCTATTACGTTTGCCTAAATGTTTCCGTTGTATGCAACTTTCGATTTTAATTTTAATTTTTCATTGAGAAAAACATAGCAATCAAATAAAACGGAAGTGCACAGTACAAAAGGGAATCGGGAATTCTGAAGAGAAGTCATTCGAGTCATCAAATAGCAGAAATATTAAAGCCACCGGTCCATCTTATTATAGTCTTTGGTCAAAGACTTTTGTTTCCGAGGGCCCAGTGTGATGTATAAGTTCACCGAAGGAAATTAAAATGCACCTGTGAGTAGTGGTTAGATCAACTTTCGAAAAATTTCAAATTACTCAAGTAGCTAAGTTTCATAGAAAAAGTTTAGCGTCCTTCTAAAGATGCTAAATTGTGACCTAAAAATTTAAAAGTCCATTACTCTATAAAAAAAAATAATGAAAAAAAAAATATCTTGGCACTATGGAGGCAAGGTGACCTAGCGGCAGCGCGTTCCACTGGCGTACCGAAGGTGGAGGCTAGGAATTTTTGCCCTGGACTCGAGGGTGTCTCTGAGTCTACCCAGCTCTGGGTACCTGACATTGTCTGAGGTAAAAGTAAAGGCGACTGGGCAGTATGCCGCGGTCACTGAACTCTGCTTGACCGGCCCTATGATCAATTTGGACCGACAAGTACTTTACTTACTAATGCCTATTGAATGTATAATGGTAATATTTACAAAGACCAAAACCACTTTCCTCATACCATATGCAAGAACAAATTAATGCATATAAATACTATTTATGCGAAGTGGCATTGGTGGGTGGAATGGGTTGCTTGAACAATCCAGGAAATTCAGTTACTTAACATTATTCAAAACACTAATTATTAAAATGCAAGACTAGACTCGGACCAAGGATAAGCGTAGGATGCACTAATCTTCTTTATAGAAGGGGCGCCTGTAGCATATAAGAAAAGAAGATATGTGTCTTTTACCATTGTATGTCGCATCAACCGTCTTCTATATTGCAGGGATAACTCGAAACTTAAGCAATAAATAACATTTATAATCTTAACAAAAGAATCCTAACAGCGCTAGTGTTGGTTTGATAATCATGGACGTAAACAGTAAGGTGGGGGTCAGCAACCTACGACACGCGCGCCAGAATTGGCACGCCGAAAGATTTTCAATGGTACGCGGAAAAGGCCCCAAAAGTCTATTCAATTCTCTTCTACAAGAAATTGAGTGCTACAGCAGAAGAATTTTTAGGCTGCCGGCATGCTTAATGAATTAGAACATTCTATTATTCTCTATTCTGGAACGGTTGCCGACCCCTGTAGTAGGGCTAGGGCATGATTTAGTCCAATTTAACCCTTCCCGTACCGACCTACTACTTCTATCTATGCTGCCTTCAGTTCTGCTATATACGCGCCTGGGACTGTAAGGGTTAAATTGTATTGAAATACTTGCCGCATCAGACTTTACGGTAATACTTGCAGCATCACACTTTATTGTGATAGTTGTGACTTGTAACATCGAACCTTATTGTTATACTTGCAACATCATACTTTATTGTGATACTAGCAACATCAGACTTTATTGTGATACTAGCAACATCAGACTTTATAGTGATACTAGCAACATCAGACTTTATTGTGATACTAGCAACATCAGGCTTTATTGTGATACTAGCAAAATCAGACTTTATTGTGATACTAGCAACATCAGACTTTATTGTGATACTAGCATTATCAGACTTTATTGTGATACTAGCAACATCAGACTTTATTGTGATACTAGCAACATCAGACTTTAATGTGATACTAGCAACTTCAGACTTTATTGTGATACTAGCAACATCAGACTTTATTGTGATACTAGCAACATCAGACTTTATTGTGATAGTTGTGACTTGTAACATCGAACCTTATTGTTATACTTGCGACACCGGATTTTATTGTTATACTTAAAATGATTATAATGGTTGTAGCAAACGCTTGGCCAACACGATGATGAAGACTTCAGCTTGAGTACGTATTTAAACTATAAATGCGACTCACGTACCGAAGGTCCTGAGTTCGAATGCTGGTGATGGCTGAGATTTTTTTCTCAGGTCGCCCCTGAGTCTATTCAGATATCTGTTATACTTGCAATATCAGGCTTTCTTGTTATACGGCAGCTGGGCATTGTGCTGGTCACACAACCCCCAAATATGCCGTGGCCACAGAAACTGATGATTATTTTGGTCCGACGGGATTCTTTACTTTTTTGTTTTACTTTAATATTTATTCTAAGAAGAAGATCTTTACGTCATCTTTACGTCATCTTTACGTCATCTTTACGTCAGCTTTACGTCATCTTTACGTCAGCTTTACGTCATCTTTACGTCATCTTTACGTCATCTTTACGTTATATTATTTTGTCTATGATTCAAGTCTTGTTTAGTTCTTTAAATAAACAAACTTTGTCACTAATTTAGACAAATGTATATGGACATAGAAGAGCTATATATAGAGTGAGAACACAGACTTGAGATAATAAATTATGTCTGCAACATTGTCCGAATAATTGATAACTACATTATTTTATGTCTGATAAAATTATTCACGGTTACAATTAAATAATAAGTGCCCTGTGTCATATAAATTCTGTTTTTCTGATGAAATTGTCCATTGTGTAAATCTAAATAGTCTAATTCAGAGGTCGGCAACCCATGGCACTCGTGTCCTACGCTCATCCGTGGTCCGAGTCTAGTCTTGCATTTTCATGGGTGTTTAAATGATGTTAAATTTCTGGTTTTCCTGGTTTGTTCAGGTAACCCATTCCATGCCCGGCTGCCAATCGGAAAGAGAGATATGTATTTATGCTTACTTTAGACTGGTACTATAATTATTGATTCAAACCTTACACACAACAAGCAATTAGTAAACACAGGCTAAATTGCCCGGCGTTGCCCGGGGGGGGGGTGGATTGCATACGCCTATAATAGCTGCCCACAGGCTAAATTGCCTATTATAGCTGCCCACAGGCTAAATTGCCTATTATAGCTGCCCACAGGCTAAATTGCCTATTATAGCTGCCCACAGGCTAAATTGCCTATTATAGCTGCCCACAGGCTAAATTGCCTATTATAGCTGCCCACAGCTAACATTTTATAAGCTACAATGCACAGAAAGCTGTAATAATTTTAAAAATATTATTATTAATTCTTTGCCTGAAAAAAATTTGGAAAGTAATTTATAATGAATATTTTAATCGAGTTAAAAATAGGTATGTCTTTTTATTTAACAAATAATAAATAGTTAGGACTATCCCTGGCTAAGAATCGAACATCCGTCTCCCGCATGTCTAAAATATAATTATTAGATTTGATTACTGAAAACATTTTAGAAAAGCTTCAAATCCTAAAGTTCTTATATCTTGAAAAAAAAAGTAATATTAATGATATTAATGGACTTTTTTTTTTAAAGTAGATAAAAAAATAAAGCTATCAGTAGTGAATCGAGCCCAGGTGGTCCCCATGGCAGTCAAAGACACTAATCACTCAGCTAGGAAGGACACATGCAGAAAACGAGATCGCAAAAGTAAAATATGAGACAATAAGGACACGTGACGTTAAGTTGACCAATGGGGATCGGAATCCAAACACACATCGTACTTTATATATATATATATAGAGAGAGAGAGAGAGAGAGAGAGTGATAAATAGATAGATAGATAGATAGATAAATAGATAGATAAATAGATAGATAAATAGATAGATAGATAGATAGATAAATAGATAGATAAATAGATAGATAAATAGATAGATAGATAAATAGATAGATAAATAGATAGATAAATAGATAGATAAATAGATAGATAAATAGATAGATAAATAGATAGATAAATAGATAGATAAATAGATAGATAGATAAATAGATAGATAAATAGATAGATAAATAGATAGATAAATAGATAGATAAATAGATAGATGGATAAATAGATAGATAAATAGATAGATAAATAGATAGATAAATAGATAGATAAATAGATAGATATATAGAGATAAATATAAATAGATAGATAAATAGATAGATTGTTAGATAAATAGATAGATAAATATATAGATAAATAGATAGATAGATCAATAGATAGATAGATAAATAGATAGATAGATAAATCGATAGATAGATAGATATATCGATAGATAGATAGATAAATAGATAAATGATAGATAAATAGATAGATAAATAGATAGATAAATAGATAGATAAATAGATAGATAGATAAATAGATAGATAAATAAATAGAATCTTTGTTACGTATGCTCGGACCAAAAAACTCCTGCAGGGCGGGCAGGAAATGGTCGGCGGCAGGGCTGGAACCTGGGCTGTTCTGTTGACAGTACCCGTCGGACCAAATTGATCATAGGGTCAGTGAAGCAGCTTTCACCAGTTTCAAAGGCCACGGCATAATAGAGGTTGTGTGGCCAGCACAATGCCCAGCCGCCTTTACTTTACCCTAACAAATGTCAGATACCCATCAGAGCTGGGGAGACTCAGGGACACCCTTCAGTCCAGGGAAAAAAAATCCTAGCCTTCACCAGGATTTGAACCCAGGACCTTTGGTACGCCAAGTCGAACATCGTGGCCCATGTTTTGTTGACAGGCCGGTGTACTAGTAGCAGGACCATTCGGGCTCACCGAACAGAATTTTTTTTAAAAAAGATACTAGATTTAAATATTAAATTCATATATTCATTGCTGTTTTTTTTCTTCTTTTTTTTTCCAGAAACCATGATCCATCATATAAAAATCTCTTGTTTATGCCTGTATGCGTCATTGACCCTAGCAATGGTCTCTGTTGTGGCGGCTAAAAACACTAAAGGTAGGGCCGTCCAGACTCTCATAAGACTATTACTCCTGTTTGCGTGTTACGTGAAGAGATAAATACACGAAGAGGCGGTCATTGAATTGTAAATTGTAAGATAAGCCAAACAACTTCAGATAAATTATATAGGTAGAAAAAAACACACTATAAAACCGTTTAATGTCCACGTATGTCTTGAATATGCCTTTATTGTACATATGTACTATGTGGCAAATAAAATATTGTTCATCATTGTCAAATATGTTACTTTGCTATTATTTGAAGAGATGTATTTAGGATTGTGGGGGCCCTGTTCCCCAAGGGCCAAATTTATTTGGGGGCCCGTCGTGGCTCGCCTCTGCCTTCCGACATTGCTGTGTTTGTCTGTGTTTTTGATGTGTGGTGGCCCCTTTTATGTGGGGCCCCCTATTCCAAGGAACATGTGGAACATGCCTAATTACGCCTGTGATTATTTGCATATACACTATGATCGTTGATACAATATTATGTTATACAGTAATCCTTACTGTACATTTTTTTTTGTAGTCCCTTAACCTTGGCGGTCGTTGGGGTGTCCATTAGTCCTCTCTTGGGCTTGGTAGACTTGGCGGCGCCCATCTCCTCTCCAAGACGGCGGTGGATTTATAGCTGACTGCACCGAGGGTCGAACCCTTGATTCGGCGCTTGGGAGTCGAGCTCGCTGTCGACTTTGCTAACCAGCCGCCAATACATACTGTGCATACAATATTTATAAAGATACTTCATCGGGTGTATAATATATAGAGTTAGAGAGAGAGAGAGGACACGGTGCCCAGGCGAGGTTAGCGTTCGGCTAGCGTACCAAAGGTCACGGGTTCGAATCCTGGTGAAGGCTAGGATTTGTTCCCGGGTTTGGGAATTTGTCTCTGGGTCTACCCAGCCCTGATGGGTAGCCTACCTTTCTTTGGTTGGGATATATTTGGGTAAATGCGGCTTGGCACTGCGCTAGCCACACAATCCCCTAGTATGCCATGACCAGAAAAACTCGCGAACGCCGCTTCACAGGCCCTATGTATCAATTCGGTCCTACAGGATACTTAACTTTTTAAAAAAAATATATCCATATTATAATGTCTCAAAATTGTTTATTTCATTTGTAATATATTTTTTAAAAAAATCAAAGAGATTTTTTTTTTCAATAGGCACATAATTTTTGTTTACATGAAGATATCTAATAAATTTTCTATAATGTTTTGTTGTCATCTGCATCTAGAACATTCAGACAAATATAAACGCGTCTGCTACTACACCAACTGGAGCCAGTACAGACGAGACCAGGCCAAGTTCCTGCCGACAGACATCGACCCTCACTTGTGCACGCATCTTATTTTCGCCTTCGCCAAGATTGACAAGGGGGTGCTCGCCCCTTACGAGTGGAACGACCTTCAGTCTCCGTGTGAGTAGTGGCTAGATTACGGACGGAATACAGATGCATTTCATCTCTATAATGAACGCAAAAGTACCTATAGGGCGTTTGCAATCCCGTGACAAAAAGCACGTGATTTGTGTTTACTTTGAGTAATGGTGTACAAGTTAATATGGCCGCTGTATTAATAAAGTTTCATATAGGCTCGAGCTACTTTTAAATGATGTGTTGTGTTTTAAGTCTTACTAAGATTTAAGCTGTATTATGTATGTTAAATAAAATAGGCTATTTTATTATTATCATAGACATAGATCATAGACGATGTGAGCCTAATAGTGACTTGACTAGATAGCCTATTCACCAACAATATCACTTGACATCGACGACATCGTAGCCTAGCCTACGAAACATTAAAAGTGTAGGCCTATAAAGTGAAATTGAAAGTGTAAATAGGTCTAGCCGGCCCTAGCCTAATCACATTAATCAATTAATCTACATTACTACTATTTACCTCCTTAATTTTGAGTAGGATAGATGTGAATTTTGCATGATAAAGAATTACTTCACTTTCACCACGTTACATTTGTACCTCAATTGGGTTCTTTATTTACACAAATACGTCACTAAAAACCTAAGCCATGCCCACTAAGAACGCTCTATATCTTCGTAAAACCATGAAAATGTCAAATATTATTTTTTTAAATAAAAATAAACTTTTCATTTTAAAACAAAAAAAAATCATTTTATTGTTTATTATTACAAATGAAGACTTGAACAAATTTACGTTTAATGTATTATGAAGATATATACATATAGGCTAAATACAATTACAAATTACACATTTATATAGCGCTATTCATAACAAAGTCTTTGAATGCGCTTTACATTTACCATATGTTATTAAAATATATCGAAAAAGTGTGTTTTTTAATTTTGTTTTTAAAATTTCAATATTGTCGGCGATATTAAACTTTATATGATTTTAGCTGACACCTATATATTTCATAAGCACTAAGGAAGAGGAGATGCATTTGAACCAAATGGGCCTAATATTAAAAACAATTTTAACCAAATATGCCAAATTTTAAAATCTAATGTTTAAAAAATGTAATGTTAACAAACAAAAAATGCAAATATTAAAAACAATTTGAACCTAATATTAAAAACAATTTTAACCTAATATTAAAAACAATTTTTTACCTAACATTTAAAAAAAATTGTTATGTACTATTAAAAACAATTTTTACCGAAATGCCAAATATCAATCACATGATTTTAACTAATCAAGTCCAACATTATTCACTAAAAGTTGATCAAACTAAATTAATTACACTAAGTTAATCAAAGTTAACTCCAACATGTTTTATAGCGTTTTCTATTTTCAGTTTTGTACAAACAGTTCAACGCCTTGAAAGAAAAAAACCCAACACTGAAAACACTTCTGGCAGTTGGCGGCTGGACCCACGGCTCACAACCTTTCACAGGTAACTGCTGCAGGAATGAGCTCAATATTAGCAGCATAAACTGAAAATGTTGCGGACGCTTTCTAAATTTTTATAAACCAGCTGCTCACTGATCCTTTCCATTTTTAAAATTGATTTAAAAAACAGCAACAAGATAATACTATTTTAAGTATAGTATAATATTAAAGACAAATTCATTCAGAGAGATCTTAGGTATCAAAACTCGGACTAACCAGAAAAGAAAATATGTGGAACACACTGGACCAAGCCTCCATCACTGCCACGTCCGTGACCGCTTTCAAATCTTCACTGAAGGGTTGGACTAAATTTTAATACTTCCAATGAAACTGCGTCGTTTATTTATAACTCTTTTTTGAATGTTATAAAATATATATATTTAGTTAATGCACACTTTTAAGCATTCAAAATCACTTGTGGATTTTTTCCTCGGGTCTAAAGGGGCCTCCATGGTACAATGAAGAACTAGAAAAAATGTTTGTCGCACTCGACTATGTTAATTTTTGGTGTTAACTAAAAGCATGTGAAAAAATAAAACATCGAGCAACATTAATTTCATTTTACAAATGCTTTAAAAATGTTGTTGTTTTTTTTGCATGTATATAATTGCACGGGGATTTTTGGTGTGGGAATGGAATTTTATTCTTAAACTTTGTGGGCGTGCACGTTAACGTAAAAGAATGGCGACAGATTGGTATATTTATTCATTATTCCCTGAAAGGAATGGCGTACGTTAAAGTTAAAGTGTCATGATAAACAAAGACGAGAAATAAAACTGATTTAGGGGGACTTGGGGCTTTAAATTTAAAAGAATGTTTTATCTATGTGCAATGTTTTACCTGTATAGGATAATTGGAAAAGAGACAATCATGCTTCCCAAGATCTTGCCAGCCAGCCGTAAACAAATAAAAGTGTTTAGTTTCTCAGTTTTTAAAAATCCTTTAAATGTCTTAATGGCATTGTTATTCTGGGTTAAGGAAGAATGGATTAATCAATGGGTACCGAGAAATAAACAAGCCCAACAAACCAGACCACATAAAAAACATTCCTCCCCTGCAAAGAATAATGCACTGTATTCCAGTATTCCAGTTAAGAACAGGACATATAGCATTGAAATCACATCCTAAATAGAATAAACACAACTCACCCACACAATTGCAGACACTGCCTCTAACCACAAGAAACTATAGACCACTTCCTGCTTGATTGAATGCTCTAAACTAACTTACCTCAGACACACACTACTTCCACCTCAATCTACCATTACCAACTCACTATATAGCAATATGGAACAAATGAAATGGACATGTAAATATGTTTGGCTTGCATTGATTTCAAGAGAGCAAATAGCTCTGCAGACTGGCTAATAGAAGAAGACGGTAGCATGTCTAAATGAACACCCTTTTATTAACTTATTGTTTAGCTGGCTAGTCATAATATTAATATAACGTATTACATAAACACCTGTTTATTTATGTATCTGATTCAGATATGGTAGCTAGCAAAGCGAATCGCCAAAAATTTATCCAGCACGCAATCGATTACCTACGCACCCACGGATTCGATGGTTTAGACCTGGATTGGGAGTATCCAGCAAACAGGGGGAGTCCAGAGGCTGACAAGGAGAGATTTACCTCGTTAGTTCAGGTAACGAACAACCGGATTGGTCCAAATTCATCCATATCAAAATTTTTGACAAAACGATTACTGGAGCAACGATACCTGCGAGATTAATAAAAGCGAAATCGATTCTTCTAAATTATTTAGTAAACATTATCTATAATAATTTATAGTTTAAAGATAAGTTGATAACATTAAGCCTACATTTAAACAAAGACTATATTAAGATGTACCACTTGATTTGATATTTCTGCTATTTGATAACTATTTGATAACTTGAAACACTTAGTTTCGGAGTTTCCGATCGCACCAAGTTCTCTAGACTTCCGGTTTAGTAATTCGCTATGATTTTCTCAATGGAAAATTAAGATTAAAATCAAAAGTTGTATACAGCGAAAACTTGTAATGCAACAGTTGGAGCGCACAAGACAGCCTTATTGGTTGCGCACAGGAAAAAAAAGAACATATAAGCCTAAGCTCTAAAAAAAAAAGAACATATAAGCCTAAGCTCTAAAAAGAGAGCAAGCGGCCCATCTTATTATAGTCTTTGATTTAACATTGAACATTTACTTTATAATAAAATAGGCCCTTTCTACAAAAAAAAAGTATTCCTTATATTATTTATCTAGGAGCTTAGAGAAGCTTTCGACAAGGAATCTAAAACGAGCGGCAAAAATCGTCTGCTTCTTAGTGCAGCCGTACCAGGCGGAGAACGTCTGACGAATTCCGGATATGACGTCAAAACTCTAAACAAGTTAGTTTTAAAATGTGTTGTTTTCTAATTACAGAGAAAAAAGAAATTTTCTAACGAGAATTATCAGAATAATGTCAATTAATTAAAAGTAAGGATACATAGATAAATGAAATGGAATAAGCCATATGTTTCTCAGGCAGTTTAAAAAAAGCAGAGCCATAAAGGTAAGAGGATATAAATATAATGTATAAATGTGTGTGCGTAGTTCCACAATTGACCCAGGTATGACGGTCAATATATTTTAGCTGAAGATGATTAGATTCGAACCCGAATCCAGAAGTTTTGCGTAACCATGGTGATTTTTATTTGCAGCTACGTCGATTTCTTCAATTTGATGAGCTACGACTTGCACGGCTCGTGGAGCCCGATTATTGGCCATCACGCCCCGCTCGTCGGTGGAGAAAAGTGGAAGGAGGCTAAAGGGGACTCACTCAGTGTGGTAGGTTTGTGGTAGGTTTGTGGTAGGTTTGTGGTAGGTTTGTGGTAGGTTTGTGGTAGGTTTGTGGTAGGTTTGTGGTAGGTTTGTGGCTTTATGAGTATTGATTGAAGTACAATGATAGCGATTTATTCACAACAGATATTAACCCTAACAGTCCCGGGCGCGTATATAGCGGAACTGAAGGCAGCATAGATAGAAGTAGGTCGGTACGGGAAGGGTTAATTAATTTCTTCGTATTTATGTGTATGTGCATAGACGGCTAAGCAGACCGACAGAGAAAAAGACATTTGGGTGGATGTACAAGGAAATGAATGGATGGATGTACAAGGAAATGAATGGATGGATGTACAAGGAAATGAATGGATGGATGGATGTACAAGGAAATGAATGGATGGATGGATGTACAAGGAAATGAATGGATGGATGTACAAGGAAATGAATGGATGGATGGATGTACAAGGAAATGAATGGATGGATGTACAAGGAAATGAATGGATGGATGGATGTACAAGGAAATGAATGGATGGATGTACAAGGAAATGAATGGATGGATGTACAAGGAAATGAATGGATGGATGGATGTACAAGGAAATGAATGGATGGATGGATGTACAAGGAAATGAATGGATGGATGGATGTACAAGGGAATGAATGGATGGATGTACAAGGAAATGAATGGATGGATGTACAAGGAAATGAATGGATGGATGGATGTACAAGGAAATGAATGGATGGATGGATGTACAAGGAAATGAATGGATGGATGTACAAGGAAATGAATGGATGGATGGGTGTACAAGGAAATGAATGGATGGATGTACAAGGAAATGAATGGATGGATGGATGTACAAGGAAATGAATGGATGGATGGATGTATAAGGAAATGAATGGATGGATGTACAAGGAAATGAATGGATGGATGGATGTACAAGGAAATGAATGAATGGATGGATGTACAAGGAAATGAATGGATGGATGTACAAGGAAATGAATGGATGGATGGATGTACAAGGGAATGAATGGATGGATGTACAAGGAAATGAATGGATGGATGGATGTACAAGGAAATGAATGGATGGATGGATGTACAAGGAAATGAATGGAAGGATGTACAAGGAAATGAATGGATGGATGGATGTACAAGGGAATGAATGGATGGATGGATGTACAAGGAAATGAATGGATGGATGGATGTACAAGGAAATGAATGGATGGATGGATGTACAAGGAAATGAATGGATGAATGTACAAGGAAATGAATGGATGGATGTACAAGGAAATGAATGGATGGATGGATGTACAAGGAAATGAGTGGATGGATGGATGTACAAGGAAATGAATGGATGGATGGATGTACAAGGAAATGAATGGATGGATGGATGTACAAGGAAATGAATGGATGGATGGATGTACAAGGAAATGAATGGATGGATGTACAAGGAAATGAATGGATGGATGGATGTACAAGGAAATGAATGGATGGATGTACAAGGAAATGAATGGATGGATGGATGTACAAGGAAATGAATGGATGGATGGATGTACAAGGAAATGAATGGATGAATGTACAAGGAAATGAATGGATGGATGGATGTACAAGGAAATGAATGGATGGATGGATGTACAAGGAAATGAATGGATGGATGTACAAGGAAATGAATGGATGGATGGATGTACAAGGAAATGAATTGATGGATGAATGTACAAGGAAATGAATGGATGAATGTAAAAGGAAATGAATAGATGGATGGATGTACAAGGAAATGAATGGATGGATGGATGTACAAGGAAATGAATGGATGGATGGATGTACAAGGAAATGAATGGATGGATGGATGTACAAGGAAATGAATGGATGGATGAATGTACAAGGAAATGAATGGATGGATGTACAAGGAAATGAATGGATGGATGGATGTACAAGGAAATGAATGGATGGATGGATGTACAAGGAAATGAATGGATGGATGGATGTACAAAGAAATGAATGGATGGATGGATGTACAAGGAAATGAATGGATGGATGGATGTACAAGGAAATGATTGGATGGATGGATGTACAAGGAAATGAATGGATGTATGTACGTACAAGGAAATGAATGGATGGATGTACAAGGAAATGAATGGATGGATGTATGTACAAGGAAATGAATGGATGGATGGATGTACAAGGAAATGAATGGATGGATGGATGAACAAGGAAATGAATGGATGGATGGATGTACAAGGAAATGAATGGATGGATGTACAAGGAAATGAATGGATGGATGGATGTACAAGGAAATGAATGGATGGATGGATGTACAAGGAAATGAATGGATGGATGGATGTACAAGGAAATGAATGGATGGATGGATGTACAAGGAAATGAATGGATGGATGGATGTACAAGGAAATGAATGGATGGATGGATGTACAAGGAAATGAATGGATGGATGGATGTACAAGGAAATGAATGGATGGATGGATGTACAAGGAAATGAATGGATGGATGTATGTACAAGGAAATGAATGGATGGATGGATGTACAAGGAAATGAATGGATTGATGTATTTACAAGGAAATGAATGGATGGATGGATGTACAAGGAAATGAATGGATGGATGGATGTACAAGGAAATGAATGGATGGATGTATGTACAAGGAAATGAATGGATGGATGGATGTACAAGGAAATGAATGGATGGATGTATGCACAAGGAAATGAATGGATGGATGGATGTACAAGTAAATGAATGGATGGATGTATGCACAAGGAAATGAATGGATGGATGGATGTACAAGGAAATGAATGGATGGATGTATGCACAAGGAAATGAATGGATGGATGGATGTACGTTCTGAGTAATGGGTCATTACAAGGGAATAGATGGAATAGGGTGGATGTACGGGGTAATAAATGGATTGATAGATGTGCAGGGGGAAATGAATGGATTGATTGATAAATAAATAGATACATAAATAATTTCATCAATTGACTGATTGATAGCTAAAGTGATTGATTGGCTGATGGGTGTATTGATTAATTTATTGATTAATTGATAGCCTAATGGATTGATCAATTGTGTGGTTATTGCTTGATTTATTCTTCAAAGAAGCAGTTTCTTTAAAATATAAATAGAACTTTGTAATATTATGTTGGTTGTTTGATATATAGATACATGATATAATAGATAGATGGATGCACAAAATCATTAGCTATATGATAGATTAATTGTGCCAAATCGTTGTGCTCATTAATAACTATTTGTCCATTGATTGACATAAACAGGAGAATTCTGTGAACCTTTGGTTAAAACTCGGCGCTGACCCAGACAAACTTGTCATGGGACTAGCACTTTATGGGAAGACCTTCAAACTGTGCAACAAAGGATTCGAACCCGGGGACAAAGGCTGTGGCTCCGCCAACCCTGACACTCTCAATTATTACGAGGCAAGCAGAAATCCTTTTTTTTTACGTTTGAAGCCGGCTGGTCCAGCGGTTAGTTCACCGGACTGTCATCCAAAAACCAACTGACAGGTCGCGGGTTCTAGCCCTGCCACCGACGGATCCCTGTCGCCCTGCAGTGGACGTAATAATCTTCTATCTAGAAGGAACGTCTGTAAACTTATAAGACATATCATTAAGATTATCATAACGCCATTGCCATACTTACCATTATTTCACTCTTAGACGTGAATGAATTGTGATGTGACCAATTAATTTGAACAAAATATTTCATTTATTCATTCACGACATTTTCATGATATTCATTTATATAAATATGTTTGACAGTATGGCAATATTATATTTTATCTACGTAAAGTTTCACATATGAATTACGTACTTACAAATTTAGAAATAACAGGGAACAATTATTATTTTCTCTAGGATCCTTGTGTAGCATTTTTATATTTAGTTTCAATACTTGTCAGCTGATTACATAGATCAGTCATGTACTCTGATGTTGAGTTTGGTGGTCTATAAACACTGCCTACAATTAGTGGTTTAGAATTAGGTCTGCTTATTTTACAAAAGACTGACTCTATGTTATTTTTAGATTCTATTTTAATTTCTTCAGCTATTAGAGTAAATTTTTATGGCTAGTAAGACTCCTCCATGCCTGTCTGACCTATCTTTCCTAAAAATTTCATAATTATTATTGAATATCTCTGTGATGTAAATATCTGGGCTAAGCCATGTTTCGGAACCTGCAATTATGTCTGGTTCTTCTTTATTTATTAGGATTTCCAAATCAGCGGTTTTATTTTTAATGCTTTGGAAGTTTATTGTTAGTGTTTTAAGGGTTGTTGAAAAAATAAAACTTTATTTTGGAGGACGTTTCCAATTTATACATTTAACTTTTAACACGATTAGTTATACGGCCTTAGGAGACTGTAGAGCAGAAACAAACATCTAAATAAATAAACAAACTCACGGTAATTGTATATATTGATCAGTGACAGTAGAAACAAAATGTCGGAAATGTCCTAAAAAATGTAACTTCCGAGCCCAATCCATTCTTTTTAGAGATCAGTGGTCTGCTAAATAATTTTTTAAATTATGACTGGATTCTTCCAAGTCTATGAATCTATTTTTAGTACTTCTATTTTTAATTTGTCTGTATGTCCCTTTATATTCATCACTTACAAAATGTAACTTTATAGTATGACTATTACAACAATGTCCCAACATAATAATAAACAGTTATACAACATACCAATGTCTTGTTTTTTTATTAATGTAACCAGATTCTCCAGAAGTTGAAATCGGGCAAATACGAAAAGAAGTGGCTGGACAACGAGCTGGTCCCGTACGCTTACAGCACCTCCGAGAAGATCTGGGTTGGCTATGATGATGAAGACAGCATCCGAGACAAAGTAAGTTGGCTCTAGTTGTGGTAATGCTTGTCTTCTTTTTTTTTACAGCTGCGATTGGCATTAACAGCCAAATTGAAATTGATGCTGTTGTTGTTGTTGTTGTTGTTTTGTTGTTTTTTCGTCCATCTTCCTATAGACAATAAGATTTTATAATCTAAATGCAAAGTAACTTTAATGTAATTACATTTTTATGGTGGAAAAAAAAAAAAAAACTATTATAAAGCTAACACTGCATTAACCCTTTGTGAACTCTTCAGGTCAACTTTGCCAAGAAGAAAAAGTTGGCAGGAGTCATGGTCTGGGCCATTGATGGGGACGACTTTTCTGGAAAATTTGGGGACGGCAGGAAGTACCCCATGATGAACGCCATCAGAGACACGATTGAAGGGGAGAAGGACGGCGCCCTGAAGCACTCCGCATCGAAAGTATGCACATGTATTATGTATCTTATCGTATCTTATATAATACAGACGCTCCGTCTGTAAAGAAGATTATTGCCTCCTGCGCTCATCCGTGGTCCGAGTCTTGTCTTGCATTTTTATTAAAATTTTAAATGATGTTAAGTTACTGATTTTCCTTGTTTGTTCAGGCAACCCATTCCATATTTTCATATGCACTAGGTTATCTCAGCGAAAACATCTTTAATCTGTATACATCATGTCTTAGTGATTAAAAAATTAAAAGTGTTCAAACTATCAGCTTAATTGTTTAATACTTTCCTTTCTTGTTGTAAAAAAATAGTATTATAAAAATACGTTTTAAATTCAAGATCGCACAAATAAAATATATTTGAAGGCACCTCATTTTCTATATTATTATATATTAAAATGAATGGTAATAAGAATTATACGGTACAAAAAATAATTAGTAGCTTAATCGATAACTTAGTCAGTACCTAAGAAAATGGTTCTGTATACTTACAAATATAAATTCCTTTTCTTTTTTTTTTTTCATTTTACCCTCGAATGATCAAAGGTGACAGTGTCAAAAGACACGGAGAAAGATAAAGATGATGTTCAAAAGAGCATCTCTAAAGAAGCGAAACCGCTGCCTCAGAGTGTTGAAGTAAAACCGAACCAGGTCATCACTAAAAGTGACTCGAATCCAAGTAAATCAACTGAAACAAAAGCTGAGGAGGTGTCAACTTTAAGAGCTCAAGATGCGCCTATAATTACGTCACCTAAGAATGAGGCACCTACGAGCTTAAACGCACAGAATCAAAATAAAAATGAATCTGATTCAGGCCAAACTGCTGTTAAAAATTCCTCGAACAGCTCAGAAATAAAAACAGATCAAACTAAACTTACCAATTCTCTAGCGGTCAGTGTGGAACAGCTTTCACCTGCTCAAATAGAGAAAGAGATGTTTGCCAAGCCAATGGCCATTCCTCTCCAGGCCAACCTGTTGTCCGCCAGAGGGGGGCCGAGAGAAAAGATCACCACCGCCAAGCCTGAGCTCAGCCAGAGGGGCGTCACGATCAACAACAAGGCCGCCCAGCTCAGGCAGCGGCTGAGGCAAGCCAAACTCAGGAACAACATCTCGCGGACGACCTTCGCTCCCGCCACAGAGCCCAGCGTCAAGAAGCCAACCACATCCCTGAAGACCCAGGTTGTCAATAAGCTTGTGCAGAGGCTGCGAGGTCAACAGAAAAAAGGCGCCCAAGTGAGATCGTCCCTCAGCGTGTTCTCCCCTCCCAAGGAAACTGTTTACCAAGATCGTCCTTCCTTGGTGAAATATTCGCTCAAGTTAAACAGTGACTCTTTAGTGAAACCAACTGAACAGAATGAGGTGCCTTGGTTCACTGAGGTCAGACAACCCGAGAGTAAGAAAGTGAACGAGCCCGCCCAGGCCAGGCCTGGTATGGGTGTAAAAAGCAAGTTAAGAAGACGTCCTTTACCTTCAAAGCCGCAGTCTATGCTTGTAGACGTAGTTCCGTTTTCAAATAGTCTCTCTCGGCTGGCTGAGAAACAAACAGAAACAGTGCCCTTGGATAACAGTTCTCCCATCGCGGACAGCCCAGAGGTGGAGAAGAAATATCCTTTGTTTGGCAGATACGTGACCTTAAATCCAGAGGAGGCCAGCGGAATGCAGACAACGAATGTGGTGGGCACCGATGCTCCGGATTGGGTCTCCAGGCTTATGATTGCCGGAAACGATAAAACTGAGAGCGAGGCCTCGACCGACGAGCCACAGAACATTCTGTCAATCAATATTCAATCCTTGGAGCAACAACAACAGAATTTGATGGAAAGCCAAGAACCAAAGTTGACAAGCACCATTGCACTAGGCGAAGATGTTACCAGCAAACCAGTCGACAAGGAAGTCGATGGCGGCAAAGTATTCGTTAAGTCCATGAGACCCTACAGCCTTCATCAGCAAAAACCCAGAGGGAGATCTCTGAGAAGACACTATGCCCCTACGCCTTACAAATCTTTGTCTCCTTTCGCGTCTCAGAGAGACAAGGTCAGACGAAGCTACAACGAAATTCCGAAGATCTCCAAATACTCCAGATTCAACGATGAAGAAATGGCTACCATCAAACAGTCTGATTTTTACAAAGCAAATAAAAAGTATCAAACGAACGCTGCCAAGTCCGAAAAGGGACAAATGATGGACGGAGCTGTGAATAAAATTGGAGGTGGGGAGAGCAAATGGTGGGAAGCGTCTTCGTCTTCGACGCACAAAGAAGCCACTATCGGAACAAGCACATCACCTACGGTTGATGAATCCACCTTATCTGACCGAGGTTCTGATGATAGTCCAGCTAGAGATGAGAACAGTATCCAAGAAGATATACAAGAAAGGCAGGTTTTGCAGGATTCTGGCGTGACAGTAGATAGCCAAAAGACAGAATCAGACATTCCCAAAGTAAGAAGCTCCGATTACAGAGAAGTCTCAACGAGAGCTTCTGAAAAGGAAGAAGATTTCGTCAACTTGAACAGATTTCTTCACAAAGACGACACCACAGAATATTATAGTAGTACGAAACATCAAGAAGAAGTTACAACAGTCTTACCGAAAGCATTATTCAATATCCCTTCAAAGTTACAATATAAGAACAATAAACAGTGGTGGTCTGTCACCACAACCACGAAGACGGCACCATCGTCGGAAGATGACTTGAGATCTTTGAAGAAGCAAAAATTTCGATTCGCTGGTAGAAAGTATTACGGAGAGGCTGCCAACGCTGTTGATAACGAGCTGTCGGGACTCGCAGAGGCTCACAGAAATAAGGGGGATGTGGACCTTAGAGGAGCTGCACAGAACTCTTTGCCGACACAGAACGATATGGTTCCACAGAAAGATGTGGCTACACTGAACAGTTTGGAAACGCATCAAGCGAACAGCGCTGCAAGTAAGACAGTAGAAGATAGGCCAGCTGATGTACGCTCGTCGAAAGATGCCTCGGAAAAAGATTCTGGCGATATAAGTCTTAGCAGCACACAAGCACCCATAGATGCTTCAAAGATACAGGAGGCAATCGCTGGCAGCGAAACCACCAAACCTGACTCCCAGCCGTATCATTCTAAACTTAGCTTGCAGACATTCAAGCACAACCCAGTTCCAGAGAAAATTTATCACTACAGGCACGCGTCAGGTCACAACGATGTCAGCCACGCCCACCATAGTATCAATAAACTATCCAATAACGAGGTTCCCCATTCAGCAATATCCCAGCCTCCTTCCGTCAGCAGCTTCACGCCAGACGTCAGGGACTGGACGAAAATTCGCGACCTTCTCAAAAACTCAACAGTGGTCGCCGAGATCAAATCTAAGCTGGACGAGATTCACAGGAGCGTGACGAAAGATCTGACCACAGAGCTTCCTACAGACACACCAAAGAAAATTGACAAGGTTGCACAGGCGTCTCCGAATTCTGGTAAATGGTACGAAAGAAATAACGAAGCTGCAAGAAATGAAAACGCTCCGTTGGAAAACGCTGTCGAAACCACAAGCATTTCAAAACCCTCTGCATCTAGATACAATGATGAAACCACGACCGTGGTATCGCCTGAAAAATCTAACGACAGAAATTCTGAATGGTGGCAGTCGAAAGATCAAGCAGGAAACATGGCGAGATCGTTGCCAGGGGATACAAAGAACGACGCGTCCAAAGGCAAGTCTAATGAGCCATCGCTCGACAACGTTCCAGACAAATACATAGCTAAAAAACTCAACGATCGTAGCGACGGGAGGGATACTATTCCAAAGATTCAGAAATCTTTAGTTGAGCAAGGGGCAAGAAGACAAGGGTTTAACATGCCAACTAAAACTCCCGATGAAAAGGGTAAATTGCAATGGTGGAAGAAAAGTAAAAATGCTGATGCGAAGTACATGCAAGTGAATAAAGCTAAATCAGAGTCCAATTTAATTGACAGTAATGGACAACAAGATAACAGAGAAAAGTATGGGCAAATATCGCAGCGGTATAACGCCTTGCAGGAGCCGGGTCCTCTAAAAAATAAATACAATTTAGCATCGGCTGCGAACTCCCGTTCAAATAGTGGCGATTCTCCGAAAGAGCTCAGCTCGAAGAGAAATGAAAACAGCGTAGTTGACAGCCGAAAGCTGTCCAAGAACTCTGCATCGATGGCGCAGTACCCCGCGAAGAAGTCCAGCGCGATGAAAGGGTTCAAGGATGTCCAGAGGCCCAAGAACTACAACGGCTACGTCGTGGACAACTTCAAGCGAGAAGGCCTGAGAAAAAATTCGGCCATCAACGCCTACAGCAGCAATGTGTACTCGGGCAAGAAAGGGGTCAGGAGTCAGGGCGACGTCAACAAGTTTATGGGCAACAACGGGATGAAAGACTCTACGAAGAAACTGGAATCTAGATTTTCGCAGACAAAGACAACTCCCGGCAATGAAGCATTCCAGGTAAGTTCTCATTCGTTTTACAGAAGTTCCTTCTAGATAGAAGATTATTACGTCCACTAGGTCCAAAACTCCCACAGGGAGGCAGGGATCGATCGGCGGCAGGCTAGGCCAATCTGTTTCTCTATTACTGCAGTACAGTGGCGCTATGTCCTATTATTTATCAAAAAAACAATTATATTGTATTCTACTAGTCTTCCTCTGTTTATAAAAGAAGTTAGACATTTTTTTTTTTTTATAATACAAGCTGTTATTGTATACACGTTGTATTTTTTTTTAAAAAGGGCCGAGTACTCTCTCTCTCCCTCTTACTCTAGTTGCTCTCTGCTCTTCTGAAGCATTGCTTCCTTTACTCTTGTAGCCTGAATAGCACTTGATATTGGGGGTCAGAAGATTGCAGAACGCGATCTGAGTTCTGAGGAAGCCGTTTCCGCAATTCCTGTGGTGTTGGATAACTAAACACTGGTGGCCTACCTAAGCATGTGGCAGTTTTTTTTCTATCATGTAAAGCTGACAAACCTACCGACAGACCAGGCTTTATATAATATGGAACCTTATCTTATCTTATACATTACAGACGCTCCTTTTATAAAGAAGATTATTGCATTCTACACTCATCCGTGGTCTGAGTCTAGTCTTGCATCTTTATTAATGTTTTAAATGATGTAAACTTACAGTTTTTCCTGGTTTGTTCAGATAACCCATTACATGCTCGAATGCCACCCGGGAAGAAAGAGTGCTTATATGCATTTGTTCTCGCATAAGAGATAATTCAATGGAAGTTCTAATTGGTTACTTATAGACCGAACGAGTGAGAAACAATTATTCTTCCAAATGTTAGGTAACACATTAAAAAAAAAAAGCTCGCATTGTTAGACGTCAAGTAAATAATATGGGCTAAATCTTAATAGATTACAAGTGATTTTTAGTGAACTTCTGTTGGAAATAGTGAGTAAAAAAAAAGCAGGAGCATGTTGTAAATGTGTAGATACTTTTTAAAAAATTCACACATTACTCATAATTTGTTACTTTAAAAAATGGTTTGAAATAGTTCAGCTTACATAAAGGTAGACTAATAGAGCAATTGCAATTAATTTACAAAGAGCACGTTTTGTTTGTTTACTTTGTGTAGAGGTGACAAATGGCAGCCGTATTGCTATAGGCTTAATCAAGAAGTTGTTTTATTTTTAAATATCATCATTTCAACAATATGAGATCAGAAATATATAAAACACTGTCATGCGATAAAAATTTAAATTCAAAACTAAAATTTAAACCATTTCAAATCAATGGAATAGGTTCCGAAAGTTCAGAATATTTATTTGAAGAACTCGATTGTCGAAAGTTAGCCTATCTTAACCCTTACAGTCCCGAGCGCGTATATAGCGGAACTGAAGGCAGCATAGATAGAAGTAGGTCGGTACGGGAAGGGTTAACTTAGTGTCTAATGTATTTAAAGCATAAGGCAGGCTGTGCAATGTTTTACAAGAGCTACCGGAAAACTATTAAAGTCTCAAATCTTGGTTACTTCGTGAACGGACTACTTCGGACTAGTATCACAGTTAAATGTAAAGATTTATGCAAACAAATTCCTCATGTTTTAAGTGTAAAATGGACATGGTAAAGAACAATTTTTTTCCACCAGGTTTCCATCATGGGTTCTATTTACATGTTTACGTGACCTAGAAACCACGGCCACGCCTATTGCAAATGCTCTTTAGAATTACCACACAATATATTATGGTGAACGTGATTTTCACAAGGGCATGGGCAATGGGGAAAACCCGTTTGTAATGCATACTAAAGTCAGTTACGCTTCAAGGATTAAAACCAATATCTATTATAATTTCTCAGCAGTCTCAAGCAGGTTTTTTTCCAATTTGTATGCATGCTTTAACATGTTTTTTTTTTTTTTACATAATCTGCAGGCAAAGAATACTATGATGATTGAAATAGTGACGCAACCTGGGCAGACGCGGCCCTATGACCTAGATCACGGAGTTACAGAACGTGTTACTGACAGGCCTGTTAGCAGTTTCCGGTATAAGACTGTGAATAACACAGGTGAATATTTTCTTGCTGCCACATCTTGCCCTACTTGTAGATATTTATTATTTTCTCTCTGGAGAATGCTGAATCTATGTCTAGACGTACATCGGTACTGTGAAATGTAGGGTCCAATTGCAACTTATGTAGCGTATCGGTACTGAGAAGTATATGGTCCAATTGCAACTTATGTAGCGTACCGGTAGTGTGAAATGTATGGTCCAATTCCAACCTGTGTAACATACCGGTACTGTCCAATGTAAGGTCCAATTTCAACCTTAAAAGCATATCTGTAGTTTGAAATATATGGTCCAATTTCAACATATATAGTATATCGGTAAAGTGAAATGTAAGGTCCAATTTCAACCTTAAAAGCATATCTGTAGTGTGAAATGTATGGTCCAATTTCAACCTGTGTAACATATCGTTATTGTCAAACAGGGTTCTCACATTTTTTCTGAAACAAAATTCAAGGCTGTTTCCAGACTATTTCAAGGCTATAAGAGCCAAATTTCAGCCTGCTGGGACACCTATTTGGGAAATGGTCACA
The DNA here is from genome assembly GCA_949126835.1 of Anisus vortex. Taxonomy (NCBI): domain Eukaryota; kingdom Metazoa; phylum Mollusca; class Gastropoda; family Planorbidae; genus Anisus; species Anisus vortex. Next base: position 40,838,293 of record OX421500.1, on the reverse strand, counting down.
TGCCTCCTCCCCCTAAATGACCTATATATTGTGTGAATGAGGTATTAATCTAAGACTCGGTCAGTGGGCGTTTATGGCGTATAAAAATGAGATTGGTGTTTTTTGTCTGACCTTGATTTCTATAATGAATTTAGATATAAATATAGATTTAGATAAATTTCCAGGCTAACAGGTTTTTTTTCCATGCTAAAATGCCATTATTCAAGGTTGTCTAGGCCTTGATTTGTTTTTTTGAAACTCCAGACTTTTCCAGACTTTCCAGACTGTGTGAGAACCCTGTGTCAAATGTAAGGTCCTATTTCAACATGCGCGTCATACCGATTGTAATGACTGTGAAATATTTGATCCTATTGCAACCTATGCGTTTAAATTAAACTTGGCTGCAGTAATAGATAAATATCATCCACGCCTCTCCCCTTGATCATTCCAGTGTCTATTGTATAGATATGTAGTATTTTTGTGTTAAACTTTTGAATCAGACAAGGAGATGTCTTATAATAAGCTTGCCTTCTGGTTATACCTCGGGTAGGAGTCCTTCATCCTCCATTGGGCTAAGTAAGATAACATTAGCTTAGAGCAGTAACTCTTGAAACGTAAAACTAGCGCGTGTGCAAATGTAGATCAAGTGCCATAATGCAATTAGTCATTTACCCATTTCTTCTTTGACCTACATCAGGCAACTTCAGATGCCCGTCAACGTTCGGCATCCACGCCGACCCTAACAACTGCCGCAGGTTCTTTCAGTGCGTCTGGTACGTCGCCTTCCACCACACCTGCGGTCGAGGGACCGCGTGGAATCAAGAAAACCGCACGTGCGACTGGCCGAAGCGAACAGACTGCTTGCTTTCAACAGACGATGTCGCCTTTTGATTGTCAGTGCCATATGAGTGTTCATTGAATCAACAATTTGCGAGTGCTTTTATACGTATTTTTTTCTTTATTTAAAGCAACCAGGAGTGGAACAATTTAAAAACAACAGTTAAATCTATATATTTATATGTATTTTCCTTAATGTGTGTATTTCTTGTTGTATAGGGAAAGATTTCAAAATATGTATTCATTTTTAGTTTCGTATAAAAACTAAATGAATCTGATTTGTTTCATTTCTATTTTTTTTCCTCTTGTGTTAATTGTTAAAAATACAAATCTGTGCCTAAAATTAAATTTATAAATAAATTTGGGAAATATAGAAAAGGTGTTTTGGTTATTGTTTTGTCGTTAGTAAGTTAGTGAGTAGTTACGCTAGAGGTAGGGTCATGGTATGGACGCACTCATTGGGCGTGCAGATACGACGCCACGCAGTATGGGTGGGGAGGAAGGTCGAAAATATTATATGGGTTACGAACTATAACCAATGGGGTTGCGAATAAAGACTACGACTAAGTGGTACAATTCACTCTAAGCTCGTGTGAGCTCGGACAGTCTGAATTAGAGATTGGAATTGAACTCACTATTAGAAGTTCGGGTTCGGTTCAGCGTCAAGTAAAGTTCGAGCTCGGTGTGCTCGGTTCGGGTTCAGTTCGATTGTCATCTCTAGTCTGAAAGCACATGCAAGACTGATGTAATATATATCTTTGTTATCTCAGAAGCACCCCTACATGTACCGGGTATTCATGAGATAAATAAAGAAGCAGATATTGAGAAAATTCGTCACATAAACGACTACAGGAGAAGGTTTCGCGTGCCAGATATTTAGAAAAAATAGGGACGTTCTGTGTTTGGCAGCGGTTGCCCTGGACAGCCACCAGAAAAGGCCTGTACCGTAAAGACTCGCGTTTAAGTCGCACTTTTTTTTTTTGGTCCGAGAAAAGGTCACGTGTAAATACAAAATAGTCTTTTTTTTTCCTAAGTTTGGATATTAACTTTATTGACGTGTAGGCAACGGTAAACAGTACTTTAAGACCAGACTCGTAAATAAGGAAAAAATCTCGAAATGTTATCGAATGTCACAATAAATCTTTTTTTTTTATCAATATGTTTTATTTTAAGAATTTAATTCACACAAAAAGGACACTTTATATCAACAAACTGTGGATCAGCTTTTCCAAAACGTATTTAAAAAAAACTACTGATTACTATTTTAGATATTAAACGAAGACATTATGTGGTCCAGATTGACACAGTGCACGGTTATCGATTTTCGCCAAACGTATAAACAAAACTAAAAACAAATAGATCCACAGAGGAAATTGATGAAACCTAATGGATCAGCTATCTAATAGGTTGCTTCTTATTGATTTCAGGCGCATCACTAATGATGCACTGTGACGTCATATATGTCGGCCTACAGACTGGAGCATGGGATTGGCCAGATGTAGAGCAGGGGAACGGCAACTTAATGCGCGCATGCACTACTTGTCACGCAGAGCGATTTTCAATGGCATGCGAGATACCTCCAATTGGTGTTTCTTGAAGAAAAAGAAAACATTTTCTGGTATTGAATAAGGAGAATTGACTGTTGAAGCCGATGTTTCTGAATGATATAGTGACATATTTCAGTGAGTTGAACAAGGACGGGGTCAAAAGCAATTAAACTGTTAGACCACTGGAATGGATTTGCATTGGAGTAAGTAAAAGTAAAGTAGGCCTACCCGTCGGACCGAACTGATCCATAGGCCTGATGAAGCAGCGTTCACCAGTTTATGTGGCCACGGCATACAAGGTGATTGTGTGGCCAGAACCAGTCACAGTCGTCTTTACTTTACCCCAACTAAGGTCAGGTACCCATCAGAGTTGCGTAGACTCAGGGACACCCTCCAGACCCGGGAAAAAATCTTAGCCTACACCAGGATTCGAACCCGGGACCTTCGGCTCGGCTACCGAGCCCCCATTTGCATTGGAACTGGACATATATTGCAGGGAAATCAATTTCAAAAGATTTAACTAAATGTACTTCCCTAATAGGCTATTAGGCTTATATTAACCCTTCCCGTACCGACCTACTTCTATCTATGCTGCCTTCAGTTCCGCTATATACGCGCCCGTGACTGTAAGGGTTAAGATAGCTAGATGGGATTTTTCAGTCGAACATTGAAGCACTCAAAGTGGAGTTTTCTAAACAAAGACAAGAGTGTCGAATTCACGGACTCCTGTTTTCTTACCACATCAAGCCTGACCGGCTTGATCTTACTACAACTTTTTTCGATATATATTTTTTTTTAAGTGTGGGGATATTGGCGATTTTAAAATGCAACAAGTTGAATTTTAACACATCCAAAAAAAAAAAAAAAGAACATTAAATTTTTCCGATCTGATGAAAAATCTGAAAGGAAGATGCTTAGGAAAGTCGTCTGCTTTTCTGCTTGGCATTCGCACTACTTTCAGCTTTTGGTTCAACTTACACTTGTGAACAAAATTTTTCGCACATTAAAGCTGTTTTTACTCCCTTTCTATTAACTTGCGCTGTCTGTCTGCTTGTCTGATTGTCCGATTGTCTTCTTGCAAAACTTTGCATAGATTTTTCGACCACTTCCAGTCGTTCAATCAAGCTGAAGCTTGGGCAGCAGACTATTCCCAACTAACAATACATTCTATCAAATTATCAGCATCCTAGCCTTTGGAATAGTCACGAATACCTTCGAGCAATTTGCGAATCGAAGAAAATATTTAACGTAAAACATGGATGCCTCTACCGGAAGAGAATGAAGTAAATAAACTTTTTGGCTTTGGCCCGAAAAAAAAAAGGGTGCGCAAATTTTTAGTGTTGAAATTCGTGCTGTTTGATATCACTTATATTTATTTTTTATCTATCAAAATATAAATTAATTATAAACTTAGTTTACAAAGAAAGGGAGTATAATAAAAACTTTGTTTTCATGGGTTAGTTTATTTTTAGTGTGGAAATTCATGCTGTATGATATAACTTATAGTCTATTTATTTTAATCTATCAAAATATAAATTAATTATAAACTTAGTTTACAAAGAAAGGGAGTATAATAAAAACTTAGTTTTTATGGGTTAGATTATTAAGCATGCAAAAATGACACTTACACTTGACCACTCAGAAGTTACTCAATATGTATACAATATGATACATTTAATGAACAACATTAAAAATAAGTCGCTCATTAATTGATACAGACTAATAATATTTAAAATAGTTTTAAAATATTATATGTTCATCGTTTTTAATTAAATATAGATCTAAATGTAAGTAATTCTAAAATATAATTAAAACTAAATTTTAATTTATTATTTTAATAAATATAAGAAACGTATTAACAAGCAGTAGGCCTATAATATGTATTTGTTTTATTTGTTAATGCTTAAAAGGAAAAAAATCTTTAAATGCACGAACCATTAATGCAGGAATAAATAATATCATAATGCTGGGTATATATAAAGAAATAATAATTAGTCAGTAATATTAGTTATTTTACAAAGCTTAACTTGTTATTTGGCATCACTTTGGAATCATATTTGGAAACTTTATTTTTTTTATTAAAGGGAGGTAATTTACCCGCTTTATTTGTCCTCTTATTTTTAATATGTTTTTTTTTTCATTCATAACAGAATACATACATTACAACTTATAATTTTAAAATAATCAAGTTGTAAAAAATAGTTGAAAGTATATAAATATAATTGACACAGAATAATGTATATGTACGATTTCAAACATTTTAATAGCTACTCAGGTTGTATGATTACCACGTATCAATTTCGCAAATGTTTGCTCCGGACCCATCGTGAACAGTGAAGTAAAATAATAATGCTACACTCTATAAACAATATAGAATAACTCAGAATGAGATCAAAATATAAATAATTTATAAAGATATATACAAGTCAGTCATAAAAGATTGACTTGTTAACTCTCAGCAGCAATACGGCCCATTGGCATAATGTCATCAATACAGGTGTATGTGACAAGGTCGGCACCATAATGCACGTATGCGGACCAGCAACACGTGTGTAGAGAGTTGTGTTAAAAAGCCTCTTCTCTGTTAAAAGCAGCCATTGTGTTAAAAGCAGTAGGCCTATGCCTAGTATTGTCGATAAAACGACCGACACTTCATGAATATTTTGGAATTTAGTATAGATTCTGTTCGGCCTGGATTTCAAAATAATTAGTGACCAAAAGTAATCGGAGCTCACTTTATGATATAAGGACAAATATTAGCAACAAAGACATTGCCACACCAGTTAAAAGTTACATTAATTTAAATTAAAAACTGTACTTGATTAAAGTTTGTGAATAGGCTTGTAAGGTTATGAATGATATGATTACATTCTAATGGTAATTCTTATGACAGTTTCATAAAATGGTCCACAGACCTTTTAAAAGATTCCTGATTTCTATAAACGTATGTAATGCAAATAAATTATCTAGATTTGACTAGTGTTGAAAAGTGGGATCGAACCGGCACTTTTTTTTCTCATGCGGCTCCTGATCTACTTTATCTGCTTTCTTTGAAAAACATGACAAAATGATTACGATTATAAATTCTGTGAAATAACACTTTCACATGCTTGTAGCCGAAATTCCATGATACTTTCCAAATGTACCTGACACCACATATCTATGTACTTGCCAGAAGCCCATTCACATTCAAAGCTTAAAATATTCCTGAGCAGTGCTTTTTTTGTAAAAAAATATAGGTGCCGATACTCAGTTAAGGATTGCTTAACTTTTAAAGCAGTTTCGCATTTTATATTTTAATTCTTATTCCCCGCAATTTTAAAATAATTCAATTTTAACAAATTAATAATATAATAAATTAATAATAAACGTTAAAATACAAGAAAAGTAATAATTTTTTCCCCACATTGAAAAAGGTGCCGGTGCGCCGTACCGGTGCGTACCGTCACAAAAAAAGCACTGTTCCTGAGAAAGCACAAAGTTCATTGAGCGTATGAACAACGATGCATAGAGAACTGATTTCTCTATAATGCCAGGTACAAAATTCTGAATCAAATGTTTGCAGTCATAAACTATTTTGACTGAGATTGTGTTGGGCCATTTTCTTCCATTTCCAACAAAATATCTTACTAAACATGCTTTTCCACCTTGTTGTTTATCAAGTCTAAACACAGTAGACTTATTGTTGGAGGTGAACTGCTTAGTTGTGCTCTTGCAAAGACTGTCCCAAGAATTTCTGAACCGATGAGAAATACGCAATCACAACCATCACAATAGCTGACGTTCGTGTTGTAGGCTTAATTAGAATTAGAAATATAGGCCTCAGCTTAGACCTATAGGCCTACAGGTATCTTGCAATATTTAATTACATTTGTTTTTATTTCTCCTTTTTTAAAAAATGATTAATCGCTAAGCTTTAATTAGGTTCAATTTGTAACATTTAAAATGCATCCTGCATATTAGATATTTACATTAATAATTCAAAACAGTCGCAAAATGCAGTAATAAACTAGAAACGAAATAATAATAAAAAAATTTATATGGGGGGGGGGGGGTCGGCAAAGCATGATAAACTGTAAAAAGGGGTCGCGGCTTAAAAAAGTTTGGGAACCACTGGACTAGACCCATATTTTGACAACTATGTAAATGATAATTTTAGACAATAATTACCGTAGACAGAGGCTCGGAGCCTCTCGGCGGTACAGTGAGAACTCGGACGTGGAGCAGGGGCACTCGCTCGCCGATGTATTATTAATGTGAACGTATTGGCAGTTTGCACACTTTGCCTGTCCTTGAAGCCCATACGGGTACAGATGAAGTGACGCTACCTGCCAGTAAGCCTGAGGATACGTTTATAGAGGCGGCGGGTTTCAAAAAATCGCACGCGCGAGTGGCGGCGCGAGTCGACCCGAGCGAACTCGTGCGAGTAATGTTACTATATTCGATTTGCAGTTGTTCATAGAGGGCGCGGGTCTCTCGAGGCGACAAATTTGCCGACCGGCGCGGGTAATTACCAGAACTAGTTTTTAGTTCTTGTTGCGCGTTGCCCGCGCCGAACTTTGTAGGCTGTGCACTTGTGCTGGCTGTGTGTTACATTAAAACTACGTTCATTTGTTGAAAGACGACGGTTCAAGATGGATGTTGACCGACTTATTGCTGCAGTTTTCAAAAGACCGTTAATATGGGACAAAAGAATGCAAGAATATGCCAACAGGAATCTTGTAGACAAAGCATGGAAAGAAATATGCAAAGAGATGAACAGTGAAGACAAGTTTGAATTTATTTTTATAAAAGGCACATTCAACTGTCTTTCTGTTTCTGGTCAACCGTTTATCGAAACAATCTTCATCGGGGGAGGGGGGGGGGGAGGTTTTGTACTCCATAAGGTTTCAGCAAACAGTACATCAAGGGGTAAGCTTCATCTACGACGATCACAAAAGGCGCTATATCATTTGAGTCGGGCAGGGTTGTTGGTTCCGGAATTCGCAGTGTTCCACTTATAATACTTTGATAAAGACTAGAAGCTTGGAATGTCCCTCCATCACTCTGCTTTCCGTAGCCTCCCACATCGATCACGATAAATCGGTAATTTGCATCCACAAGAGTTTGGAGAACAATGGAGAAAAAATGCTGTCTAACAATAAAAATTCATCAATAAAAGAAGCCATTTTGTCTGTTTGCTATTGCACGCGTGTCGTCGGTTGCCGACTTCTGTTCTAATGTTTCAAAGCAATAATTTCGTATCAAAATAAAAAGGCGTAGCCTACAGCTGTAGGCCTATAGGCGGTACTTGCCCGTGAGAGTTACGGTAGGCCTACGTCAGATAGGCTACCCTAAACGTAGGCCTACGCTCTCAGCCTCTAGCATGAATATCTTATAAGTTTACAGACGTTCTTTCTAGATAGAAGATTATTGCGCCCACTAGGCCCAAAACTCCTACAGGGCGAGAGGGATCCGTCGGTGGCAGGGATAGAACCCGCGACCTGTCCGTTGGTTTTTGGTTGACAGTCCGGTAAACCAACCGCTGGACCAGCCGGCATGCGACACTCACATCATAAACAGAGATTCAACATAATGATGTTATTGTTTAAATTTTAATATATAGTATGATCATTGGCTCCATAGTATCGAAAGACGATTAGATTAGTATGATATGTGACTATTTATAGCTCGATTAATGTATTTTAAATATTAACTCATATCCAATGACTCATATCAAACAGGCCTATATAAATATAGATCTTTTATATAATCTATATATCATATCTATATACTTGTCCATTGTACAAGTATATAGCAGTATAGCAGTAGTTAATTATATCCTAGCCTCCGCCAGTAGCGACTTCGTTCACAAGAGTGCACGAAATACGATATTGGACAGAGAAAATGTGGGAGGGACGGGTAGTAAGGGGGGGGGGGGGGAAGAGAGAGACTGAAATGGGTAAATAATTTTATATAAGCATGAAAAAAACGAAAAAAAAAATAAAGAACTCAAATACGAGCCTCAATGTTACCACTGCGCATGACAGTGACACAGTTTCAGTATTTCCCGGGTTTTATAAAAATAGAAAAACTGTCACAGGTCAGAGTTAACAGCTAACAGCTGAGAGGCTTTATAGTCTACAGCTGAAGCCAAATTTTCTTAAAAGGATAACTTAACTTGAATTTTTTTTGCTTAGTTCGCTATTACAATTACTGTGTGTCATCATAATTATGAATAAGAAGATGTGTAGGCTACTGTAGGCAATTTAAAGTAATTTCAAAGGAATGATAGGCCTAGTAAATGCAGGCATTTGTTACAAGTCTTGTATTTGTATAATAATAAACAGGGACTAATGCAGACGTAAATACATTTATAATTTACTTATAGTATAGCCTCTAGGCTTTTAACTTGTGATAATTTTATGTCAAGCTCATTCATAAAAACTTGATTATACTTCAAAATATTTGATTGAAACTGCTAGAATTAAATTTAAAATTATTATTCGCACTTTAGTTAAAATTAATATTCAGAAGGCGACTGGCACAATCACGATGAATCGGACTGCAACTATTCGAGGACTTTCAAAGTTTGGCAGCAATTATTGCATCGCTTTGCTGCCATCGGCACGTTTGGAAAGGAGCAGTAAACGATTCTTATGTCATAACACAGTTGGGGTAGTTATTGAAAATTATCAAGCGCGGATACTGCAGTCGAACTTAATTGCAGGTCAAGTTTGCAAGGTAAATTTACCTATTCGATTTTCCTTTTAGCCAGGTTTTTCCCCATCTGTTATCAAACTCGTTTTATATCTTTCTTTGCATTGTTGATTTTGGAGTATTATTATTATGTTTTTTTTTTACAAACAGAATATATCCAAATACAATCATGCTTCAAAGTAATTTGATAAAGTTTAAGTTAAGATATCTGGCTTACGTTACTAAGCTTAGTTTTTATCCTTTACAATTAATATTTAAACAAAAAACAATCAAAATAAGTGTCATCCTAATTAGTCTACTTATTAATAATATTAGTATTTTTATACAGTGAAAAAAATTTATTATATTTCAGATTATGTAAACAAAATATATGTGTAGGCCAACTGTTTTTTATTAGCCTACATGTGAAATTTAAATCAAAATAAGCGTCATCCTAATAAGTCTACTTATTAATAATATTAGTATTTTTATACAGTGAAAAAAAATTAATATATTTCAGATTATGTAAACAAAATATATGTGTAGGCCAACTGTTTTTTATTAGCCTACATGTGAAATTTTAATAATGTATGAGGCCCATAGCCTCACTCTAGACTAGTCTAGACCCTATTGATGTTGTTAAAAAACATTGACAAAAAGATATAAAAAAACATTTATTACCTAGAGTTTTTTTTTAGCTATGCATTATTTAAATAGATCTACAGAATTTTCATTTACCTGTGGGACCACTCTGGTCTCCCTCTTAGCTTTTAGACTTCAATTAACTAGATCTAGGCCAATATAGACTTTTCCACTTTAAACAAAAAAATTGTTTCATATGTAGGCCTAACATTGAAAGATGGTCCTTAGGCTGTAGCACAAACATGAAGATAACAAAGGAAAGTGATGTTTAAAAAAATTAGTTAGCCTATATTGTTTGTTTGTTTTTCATTTCAGATTCGAGGTTTTGCAGATGACAAGAAAATAAAACTTGAAGATGTTAAGAGAGATCATGATGTTAAATTAAATGTGCTTCCCAATCCATCTGACTTGGCTCACTTCAGGTTGGAGTGCTAGCTAGGATATCTATATATAGCCTTAGCATAAACTCAGTGGTGGCTGTTATCTGGAAATTATTTAATGAATAAGAATAAACAATCGGGTAATAAAAGCATCAACTTTTATTTGCTGATTCTGATTGATCTTCAAAGATTTGGGAATTTGATTTGCACTTAGCAGAACATCAGGCCAAAAAAAAAAATATATATATAGGCCTATAGACTAAAATTCTATCACGGGCCAGATATAATTTTTACCCAGGGCTGGATGTGGCCTGCGAGTCTTGACTTTGACATCTGTGATGCTAACGGCAAAAGCTTTAAATAATATGTTAGCAATAAAACGGTCACTTGTTTGTTAATCACTGAAAACATTTTTTTATACTAATCTGATCTTATTAAAAATTAAGGATGAAGCTGCAGTTAAAATAAAATTGTTTAATAATCCATATAAATTTTTTTTTTAAGTAGAGTTTTTGTTTTTCAAAAATATATCTGTTGTATTTATTTACCTGTTATATATAACTTGTAATATTTAATTTTCAGGTCAAGCACTGTTAAAGACGAATCAGCCCCAGTTAACAAGGGAGATAAACAAGAGGATAAAAAAGACACTCCTCCTATAGGTGTCTATGCAATGCCACATCCTATATGGTAAGAAGTAATTATGCTAACACATTTATACTTAAAAGTTTCCTTTGCGGCACATTATAATAATAATGGTTATTTATATAGCGCTTCTATCCATGCTATTTTAGCATGCTCAGTGCGCTCTAGAAGATTATTACATCCTCTGGTCCCAAAACTCCTGCAGGGGCGACAGGAATCGGTCGGTGGCAGGGATAGAACCCATGATGTGTCAGTTAGTTTTTGGTTGACAGTCCGGTGAACTAACAGCAGGACCAGTCGGCTGTTGAACCTGATGTGACAAGTGTCCTGATCACAGCACCAAAGGAAATATCTGGCTAGAACAATATGCCTTAACACATTTCATCGTTCTCTCCTTCCATCTCAAAGCTTTACTTATTACTAAGAGTAAGAGTAATCTAAAAATATGTTTCTCTTTCTACCTAAAAACAACATAGTCTTTATTTAGCTGCTGCGTAATATATTGATGTATCTGCCACTTAGTTCAAATTTAGCTGGCTCATAGTCCTAATTTAACTGCCATTGTTTATTGGCATTAAATTACGCATTTTTTTTTTCTTCAAATTTTGCCCTTTTTGTTTAAAAAATCTTTTTTTTAAAAATGTTTTAAGCCTCTCTTAAGTTTAACGGAGGGAGAGAAGGGGAGTAGATTTATTTGCCAAAGTAGGACGCAATAATCTTCTTTATAGAAGGAGCGTCTGTAATGTATAAGATAAGATAAGTAAGAGATAGCTGGCTTCAAATCGAATAGCATGTTTGAAAGGACTAATAATATCTTTACCTATTCACCTCAGGACTGATGATCAATTGCATAGCATAGAAATAACACACAAACAACCAGAGGGAATTATTGATAAAGTAAGTGCAATAGATTTTAAGGTATCATATTTCAAAATCTTTAATTTTGTAAAATGGATTGTTTATTTATTGTAAATATCTAATATATTATAAAAAAAGTATATTTTTTTTAGAAAACATACAGTTTAAACAAAGCTTAGTGACTTTTTAATAAAACTAATTATTCATATTTTAAAAAAAATGTTTATCTTTTGTTTTACTCGTACATGAGTATATCGACTAAGTTCTGACTTTGTTATTAGTTAACATACTTTGTTACTTTTATTACTCTTTTTTTAAGCAGTATATCTGATAATATTTTAGCTTAATTAAACTCTTTAGATATAAAAGAATTCAGCATATTCATTTACGCGTTATTCTAGAATGTTAAGTGATTACTAAATTTGATAAAAAACATAAACATATTTATTTGTTTCATTAAAAAAAATTTTTTACTTTCCGGTATAAAGTTTTTATCTATGTTAAATATTCTAATAAGGTCATTAATTTGTCTCTAGATGGCTTACAAAAGTATACAGCTGATTCGGTCTGGATTTGATTTGTTTTCTGGGTTCAAATTTGGAGAAACAAATGAAAAGAAATGGATAAAGTTTGTATTTTTTCTGAATTTATTAATGATATAATATGCTTTAAAAAAATGTGTAATATTTAAATACTTATGGAATTAGCCTTTTTATTTTTGTTTACATACATTGTTGTGCTAAATGAAGATAAATTGTACGTGTAAGGAAAGTAAATATTGTTGTAAGAAGAAACTTAATCAAACTTTTATTTTCTTTTAAATTTAAAGCCGAATTTGTTTCCTGGAAACAGTTGCTGCAGTTCCAGGAATGGTTGCAGCCATGATGAGGCACATGAGGTCACTGAGAAGAATGCAGCGAGACCAGGGATGGATACATACATTGTTAGGTCAGTCATTGATGGATACATTCATTGTTAGGTCATTCATTGATGGATACAAACATTGTTAGGTCAATCATTGATGTATACATACATATTATATTGTTAGGTCATTCATTGATGGATACATACATTGTAAGATCATTCATTGATGGTTACATGAATTGTTAGGTCATTCATTGATGGATTCATACATTGTTAGGTCATTCATTGATGTATACATACATTGTAAGGTCATTCATTGATGGTTACATACATTGTTAGGTCATTTATTGATGGATACATACATTGTTAGGTCATTCAGTGATGGATACATACATTGTTAGGTCATTTATCATTGGTCTAATTGATCACTTCTGTTCTTTTTTAATTATAAAAATTCAAATATTTGTTTATTTTTTATCTCGAAGTTAGCAGCAAAGAAAAGCTTTGAAACAAAAAATGTTTGTTAATTCTTTTTTTCAACAGAAGAAGCTGAGAATGAAAGAATGCACCTACTTACTGCTCTGCAGTTAAAACAGCCGTCTCTGATGTTTAGACTTTGTGTTATAGGTTCACAAGGTAAATAAATATATTTCACATAATTGTTGTCAGTATAAGTATATGTTGAATTGGGTCTGCAAGTTTACAGTTGGGGTGTGAAGCTATAAAACTGTATATTTTTTTTTTAACTCAAAGTAATTGCTAATCGAGTCACAAGTGATATAATTATATTATAGTGCTGGATTTGTTTATCCTGTTTTAGATTTCTGATACAGTTCTCTTATTCTTTTATCATTCCCCATGAAGCATATTATAAAGCAGCAACAATAAAATCATCCGTGCCTCCTCGTCCTTGGCAAGTAAAGCCATGTGGAAGTGTGATTTATTGCTAATCTCTCTGATCAAATATTGACCCTTCCCCGTTTTTTCTTTCATGTCTGGAAATCATTTTTAAATGAGAAGAGTGAAAAGCAGTTTGTTTGTTCATTGGACATTTTTTTCTTAGACTAAAGACTGTATCCAAAGAAACTTGATAATTCTTCCCATCTTTCTAACTCAGAATGGAGTGTTTCCTGGATACATTCTTACAGACCACACATGTATTTGATATATAGACCAACATTTACGTTATTTTGTAGTTTTACATTTGGTGACAATGTACTGACTTGTAATCCAGGTGTCTTTGTCACCTTGTTTGGAATTGGCTACATCCTGAGCCCGAAATTTTGCCACAGATTTGTTGGGTATCTGGAGGAAGAGGCTGTGAAAACATACACGCATTGCTTGAAGGTTAGAAACTATGTCTTCATGACATGAAAAAATCAAGTTTTCAAATAAAAGTTTTCTTTTTTTCATAGTTATATAATTTAAAGTTACAGCATAACGAACAGCGAGGTCTTGCACTGGTCTAACATGCCTAGCATGGTCACTCTCCTTCGCCTACGATGTCTCTGAGGGCATGGCCTCCTTTCCATGATGGGCGAATCCCAAAAGACCTGCTATATGCTGAGCTTGCTGAAGGCAAGAGAGCCAGGTTCAAGGATGTTTGCAAGCACAACCTGAAGGTTATAATATGTGTAAGGGCCTGTAACTGTTTTGCAGTTGGCAGCAGTTTTGTTTTAATTGATTCCATGTTTTTTATTTTCGCCAATTTTTGTCCGCCATTTTGGGCTATAAATAGGCCTGTTGGCGGTTCCCTTTTGTTTTTGGGAGAAACGTTTCTTCGCTGTGTGCGAAGCTCTGGGGGCTGTGTGCCTTCCCTGTGAGTGGACTTAGTGTCCGTGTCTGGACTTGGTGTCCGTTATCGTTTTGTTTTAAAAGTGTAGCTGCTTAGCTAGGTTCTGGTTGGGGTTTTTTTGTCAGTCGATAAAATATGTTTTTTTTGTTGGTTGATAAAATATGTTTTTTTGAACGGTTTAAGATTGGTTGTTTAAATATTTGTATAGGTTTTAGTTTTAGTAATTTTAGTAAGAGTATATTTTTAGTTTAATTTGAGCATGTATGTTTAGTAGTTGTAGTATTTAGTTCATGATTGAGATTCAAGTTATTCTTTATTTAAGTATTTGAAGTTTTAGATTTATAGATGCAGAATAAAGTTATATATTTTATAGTGTTATTTCGGCCTTTGTTTCTATACCTTTGTTTCTTTTAAGTGTCGTGCTGTTTTAGTTAGCCAGTAGTAGCTGTTATTTTATTTAGTTTCGTTCGCTAAAGCCTTAGACTGTGACAGTCACCTTGGGTTCGCTTAGGCCAAGGTTGCACAGACCTCGATCCCCCCCCCCTTTTCCTCCCCTATTCAGTCCCTCCATCTCCTACTCCCACCCCTCACATATGGATGTAGAGGTCGGATTCTGGAAGAACCTCGCTCAGAACAGAAGTAGTTGGAGACGTATCCTACACACCTGTACAAATGCTGTAGAGGGCAGACTTTGTGGAGGGTAAAAGATGAGCGAAGAAGAGAACATAGGCTGCCCCTGACCAACTCCAACAGTCCCGCTTTCAAGTGCTAGAGCTGTCACAGAGCCTGTCTCTCAAGGATAGGTCTCCACAGACACAGCCAATGCTGCAAGGCTGGCAAAATCACAAGATCGCAAATCTAATCGTCTTCCGAGACTATGAAGCCAATGATGAATTTAAAGTTACTGCTTCCATTCATTTAAATTGTTTAAAAAAATATGTATCTATATAATAAATATGTGTGTTATAATTTACCTTTTAAACTGCATTTTTGTCAATTTTACAGCATCACTTTTTTTTTATTGCAAAAGTATACATTTGATTCAGTCTGGTTTGATTTGTTAGTTTATTATATTTTAACTTTGTTGTTACTGTAATTTAATTGTGTAATCCAGAAAAGTATCAGCTATATATTTTGTAAATTATGTGATAACTCAAAATGGAGATATATTTTTATCCCACAGGACATTGAGCAAGGTAACATGAAACACTGGAAGACACAGCCAGCCCCTGACGTTGCTGTTAGATATTGGAAACTTAAAGTATGTTCTATATGATTTAACATTATTATTGTACATGTAGTTAAAGTTGCCATTTGACTGTGTGCTAACATTAGAATTAGAGCTTATGATTAATGAAAATAAATGAATTATTTTCCTGCAGCCTGATGCCACAATGAAAGATGTTATACTGGCCATACGAGCAGATGAGGCTCATCATCGGGTCGTCAATCACTGTTTGGCTTCTCTAAAGAAAGATGAATTTAACCCCTACAAGCCTGGACATTAAAACCTTGTTTTAGCCTATATTTGGGGGGGGGGGGGGCATAATTGTTTTACTATTCTGGCATATAATGTCATGCAACTTCCTGAATACTTGTAAGAGTTATTTATTACCATTATCAATCTTGCATTTTTTATTTCTACTATTTTTTTTTCAGCCAGCAAAACTGATTCTCATACAAAATAATTAGAAAAAAAGGTCATTTTTTTTTTACATTTTCATTTTTTTATTTTATATTATTGAATGTCTTAACCTTATAAACTGTGAAATTTAAAACTATAATTATTACAACAAACTACTTAAAAATGTTTTCACTCTGCAAAAATGTAATAAAATGTCTTATGTTGATATTATTATTTTAAGTTCAATGGGCTGTATTGCTGCTGAGAGTTAACACCCTTGCCCCTTATACAAGTCAATCTTATATACTCTCAGCAGCAATACGGCCCATTACATCTACATTTTATTTTGTATTTATATCTGTATTTACAGCTTGAAATTGTGTGTTGAATCTGTATCAATGCATTGGGGAAATTTCATTGCAATCTGTTAAAAGTTCCTCCTCCAGTTAATAAATATTTTGTGATGATAAAGTTTTGAAAATGAGTACCGTTTTTTCTTATCTTATAAGTTTACAGACGTTCCTTCTAGATAGAAGATTATTACGTCCACTAGGCCCAAAACTCCTGCAGGGCGACAGGGATCCACCGGTGACAGGGCTAGAACCCGCGACCTGTCAGTTGGTTTTTGGTTGACAGTCCGGTGATCTAACCGCTGGACCAGCCGGCTTCACTGTTTCTTCTCTGAAACAGCTGCACTCACCCTTGACTTATAAAATTGTGCATTACTTTTAACTACTAGATTGAAGATCATTTTGTACCCAATTTATAATATATACACCACTTTCACAAAAAAACAGCTAAATCTCAACTATCTTATTTGGCCTAATCAGTACACTTCTGGGGTGTTGCTTCACTTTTAATTAACACAAGAACAAATATTTTTTTTTATTATATTATGTACAGTGTTGGCCAACTTGTGAATGTTTATTTTAATTTTATATGGAGAACAAAATAAAAAGTTAAATGAACTTTATTTTAAATATGTTCATTTTGAAGCATTTTCTATATATATGGTACTTTGTTTTAGAATAGCAATAGTAATTCTCAATTCTTTGTTAAATGTCTTTCTTGATATTTTATTTTAAATATTTTAATTTTTCATAATAGTACACCCCATTTGCATTAATATATTACGCATTAAATAAAAATTATGTTTTTTAGATTGGGAAATAATTGAAATGCATAAAAAAAAATCTATTCATTTGTCTATATTGTATCATAATATATTTTCTTTTTTTTTAAATCGTATTGACAGGAATTTCTCCCCTCTGTAAAAGTGTGCATTTACTGGCCGCATTTGTATCTATACATTAAACTTGATTATCATGTCATTTTAAAAGAGATTTTACAGGTAATGGGTCTGAAACTTTTAATTCATATACAAACTGTTTTATTTTTCTGAACTTTCAGCACTATATAAAATGTACCAGTTCACACATTGTTATTATATATATATATATATACAGTGCTTTTTTTGTGAAGGTACGCACCAGTATGGCATACCAGCACCTTTTTCAATGTGGAAAAAAAAATTATTACTTTTCTTGTATTTTAACGTTTATTATTAATTTATTATATTATTCATTTGTTAAAATTGAATTATTTTAAAATTGCGCGCAAAAAGAATTAAAATATAAAATGCGAAACTGCTTTAAAAGTTAGGCAATCCATCACTGAGTACCAGCACCTATTTTTTTTACAAAAAAAGCACTGTATATCTATTTAATATATATATAGTTTGTTATATTTATTGTGTTAAAAGTTTAAATGGCTTTCCTTGGTATTATATCACAAATGCCTCTTTGTAGATATTTTATGTTATATTTTAAAAACAAATAAAAAAATATTACTATAAAAATAATTTAGGCTGTTACATTTGCATTGCTGATTAATACTAAAAAGTTAGATAACAGCTGGGTAAAAAATTATTATTAAAAATACAATCTTCAGAGAAGATATTGTACTATGCCAGCATATTCTTTACATTATCAAGACAAAAATAAATTATATTTAGTCATCCAGGATACCACAAAAAGGTTTTGGGCCAAATAAGCATCAGCATAAGGGAAGCATCAGCTATAGGGGGAGGAGAAAAGGTTTCAAAGCTTCCCACTTCCAGTGAATGCATGGCAATTATTACAAAACTAATCACATTTTTAGCATTAACTTTATTTAACATATCGATGTGAAGTCATTAAAAAATCTAACAAAACATTAGACTTAATAAAAAGGAACGTCTACAAATGTAACATAAAAACTAAAAAGATATCTCACATTATAGTTAATTTAAACCTGTACTAGAATATGCATCTTCTGTATGGGTCCCATCAACTAAAGAGAACATTTAAAAATTAGAACAAATTCAGAAAAGATATGCAATTTAAAGTTCATTACTGGTGAATATTCACAACTGACAAGAGTTATAACACCAATAGTTAAATATCACTAAACCTAGATACACTATCGTCGTCGGCATCCGTCCGTCTCGAGAGACTATGGTGTAGCTTCATGGTTGAGGTGACAAGCTGCACAGTCGAGAATGGCTGTGTAGACCAACTCGGGAGTGGCAATCCCTGCAGCACTTGAGGCATTTGAAGGCGGACGTTACGGCTGCTGCAGCAGGTGTTTTCGCCTCACTCTTTTCTGGATGGCGCCCGGTTTCTGCGCGGGATGTGCCATGCCTGACTGCAAGCCTCCAGGTTGGTCGGTCAGAAGCCTGGAATTCCCATGTGTCGAGGTCGATGGAGCTCTGGATCAAGTCCCTTTTACATAGGTCCTTGAAGTGCAGTTTCGGGCGCCCTGTCTTCCTACGACCTTCGACCAGTTCTCCGTAGAGGTGGTCTTTGGGAATGCGGCCTGCATTCATCCTCTTTACATGCGAGCCACCTGAGGCGTTTCTCGCTGAGCACAGCATGAAGGTGCTCATGTTGGCTCTCTCCAGCACCTCTGTATTGGAGACCCTAACCTACCACTTGATCTGCAGTATTCTCCGTATATGGAAGCTGTTGAGTTTCTTCTCGTGCCTCGCGTAGGTGGTCCATGACTCACAGCCATGCAGGAGAGTGCTGAGTACACAGGCGTGGTAGACGCGTAGTCTGGTCCTCTCGGTGAGGCTGGAGTTGTCCCACACTTGCTGTTTCAGTTGGGCCATGGCTGTGGCTGCCTTGGCGATCCTGCTGTTGATCTAGGGAATAAGGAAAGTGTTTTTGTCTTTATGTTTATCTGAGCTCTCACCCAAAATAAATATGCCAACAATTAAATTGTCAAACTTATGCGAGAACAAATGCATATAAGTACTCTTTCTTCCCGAGTGGCATTCGGGCATAAAATGGGTTGCCTGAACAAACCAGGAAAACCAATAACCTAACATCATTTAAAACATTAATAAAAATGCAAGACTTAGACTCGGACCACGGATGAGCGTAGGACGCAATAATCTTCTTTATAGAAGGAGCGTCTGTAATGTATAAGATAATAGACTAAAGGGCTATTATTCTACCCCCCCCCCCCCCCCCCCTGTTTCGTTGACATAAGTTATGGACGATCCCATAGGTAGGCCTATATTATTGAATCATAAAATGTAGGCTAGCCTACTTACAAATACAACACAATAATAATATTTTATTACAATGGACAGATAACAACAATTTTCTTACTCCTTAAAAACTTGTGACATATATTATATGTCTACAAGAACAAATGCATATTATAGCTTATAATAATATTTATTTTACATAGGCCTTTAAAAGGCCCAATTAAGCCTATAAATCATTCTTCTCGAGAGGTATCCGGCATGGAGTGAGTTGCCTGCACAATCCAGGAATTTTAACATTTAAAACACTAATCCAAATGCAAGATTAGAATTAGTTTTAAACCACGGATGTGCGTACGTAGGTAGAGACCACAGAATAGGTATATTCATTCTGGGGTAGAGACTGTCTGACCGAAATGAAATGTTTGACCTAATTTCATCACCAGCCAACCTATGGAGTTCGATATCATAGGCCGTAGAGTACGAATGACGAAATATATGAGTTATATTTAGATTTAGAGCATATTATTATTTCATCACCCAAAGCGTGATTATCTTGTAATTTGCCCCAAAAAATGTATTATTTTTCCCTCAATTATTTTAATAGGTCTACTGTTCTTTGTGTGATAAATATTAACAAAATAATACAAACATTAAATGGATCTATATAAATATAACAATTTTATTTAAAATATTAATTGAACTTTTTCACAAACTCATTCACCGACTGAATGACCTATATTCTCACTGCGCATGATCAAAGCAAAGTTACATCATTTACCGGGAACTATAAATATTCCACTCCAGCTGATGGGCATTACGCATTTGCTCAAGCATTCTTTACTGCCTTTATTAACGGCTTTACTAATAGTAATAGAGTTCTAAAATCTAAAAATCAAGACCTTAAGGTAAAGTATAGCATTTACAATTTACGTTTCAAGTGATTTATTTTCACCATGCCGTATATAGTATATAAATAGGCCTACCAATTTATTATTTATTTAGGAATTTATGCCTACTGGCCCGGGGCCGGGGTGCCTACTACTGCCTACTACTACTACTACTACTGAGTCTACTGTGTGATACTGCTACTACTAACTACCAGGGGCGAAGCCACAGGGGGGGCTGAGGGGGGCTAAGCCCCCCCTGGAATTTTTGAAAAATTTGTTTTTCAACAGTTTTTTGTTTAAATATGTACTAAATTCGCAAAAAAATTAGTAAATGTTTATCACGCGAAAGTTTAGCCCCCCTTGGAATTTGGTAAATGTTTGCCAAGCAAAAGTTCAGCCCCCCCCTGGAAAAAACTTCTGGCTTCGCCCCTGCTAACTACTATGATTAAATTTAGTATTTATTATTGAATTATTGTATTATATTTTATTGCCTAATCCTAATACTAGGTACTTCGATAAAACCCATTTCCGACATTTTTTTTTGTTTACATAAAATCATGAAAAATTTGAATCGCACTTTTTCAGCCCTAATCTGATAGTTATTGGAGTTAAGAATTTTCGACAAGCTTTCATTCAATTTTAGCCAAGAAAAGTCATCAATTTTCGTATATGAGATATTTAACATTATTAATTTTGATTTTTCACTACTTGTAATTAAGTTGGAAACGTTTTTGATTTAGCGGGAAAATCGGTAAGTTTGACGAATTTACAACTTTTTTATTTGTGTATACAAAACTTTTTAATAAAGCTTTTCGTTTTTATCATGTAAAAATAAGTATAATTACGAAATTTCATAACAATCGGCTACTTCGATCGATTCTTTTTTTTTAATCCAAAATTACAAATAACATATAGCAAAAAATGTTTTTTTATTTTTTGTTCTCGTTATATTTAGCTGTCGAAAACTTTTTGATGTATTTTTGTATTTAATCTGTATAAATGTATAAAATAGTGTCAATTTTAACATATACAATTACAGCACTTTTTATTAATAAATATTATAAACTTTGTTTGTGAAATCTATTTTTAGAAACTACACGCCTTTGTTTTTAGGTCATATTAAAATCATATTTATTTTTAGAACATTAAAAAAAAAACACGTGGCATTTTTTAAAAAGTAGGATTGGATTTTACAAAATAAATAAATGGAAAAATGCTAGAAACCAACTTTATCCGCGTAATTTTTTACTCAGTATTGTATAGGTCTATTAGAAAAGCCATGGTTAGGTCTAGTATTTTAGGGCACATGGTTATAGGGCACAACTAAGCCTGTATTAAAGACTTTACATAGGTAGCGCCACACATGGGCTAGGCTAGGGCTATAACTATAGCCAGGATATATAGAATATATAGGAATATAGGTCATGACTAGGAGTAGGCCTAGTCATTTTATAGTCATATATAAGCCTTATGATAAGGCATAGACATAGCCTAGGGCTATTTACGTAGGCCATGATAAAGCTTGGTTGTGTACAATATTAGCATAGGACTAATAATATATGTAGCCAACTATAGTCTATAGAGCCAAGAATTCCAACAAGCTCAACAAAATTGTATGAAGGGTCATGATTAAATATGATTAGGCCTAGCCTAGTTACTATAGTCTCTAGTCTATAATAACAAGTAGTCCCATTAATAAGTATACCTACTATAGGGCCTACTGTACTGTATTAGGCTATATATTGTCTATAGCAGCCATGATTATGTCTATTATATTATCTAGGCTCTAGAGTCCTAGACTCTAAAACAAAGGCCAATTACTTTCATAAAGAGTCTAGTAACACTATAATAATAATAATTAATTTTTTTTAAAAATATGTAGGCCTAGGCCTCCTGCACCTACACAGGACAGCCAAAAAAAGATTGCAATGACCATAGCATATTATACATTTTTAAAAAAAAACAACTTTTACTTATAGGCCTAGATAATTTTTTAAAATATTTAAAATGCTATAGGCCTACATTTATAAAACTTGTTTTGTTTTTTTATTATTCATTATAGCTTCTCATATGGATCTAGCATTCAAGTTGAAAATATAGAAATGAAAAGGGAATGGAAGAAACAATTTTAATATAAAAAGTTAAAAAAGACCTACTGTGTCACTATGTGTTTTTTTTCAAGATAGTATAAAAAAATTAAATCACATGGTCCCTGTGACAAAAATGACTAAGATTTAAGGATTATTACGCAGCCTATAAATATGTAATCACAAATTGCTTATTGTCCGTGTGGAAAAAAAAAGACATTCTAAGAATGCTGTATTTATATTTAATGAAATACAACATTAAAAAAATTGTGGAAAAGAAATCATTAAAAAGGCAAATTGCATGCTGCTTTCACTATTGGGTACATAACATCAAAGTTTTTAATATAATAGCTTTTATCAAAAAGAATACTCTTCTGATGAAACACATAGTTTAAAATATTTTACATTGCACATAGGTATCATTGTTCATGGTACTTATGGGCAAGACTGTTATGTGGTGCAGCTGAACCCTGATTCTTATTGATTCTGATGGTAAAGGTATATTTTTGAACTACACGCCCAAATATATATTAAAAAGAGGGGGTGGGGGAGAGCGAGGTGTTTCTGGTGCACTAATTACCGTAATCCATTCATGCCTAAAAAAATTGTCTATTAATTATAATTTTAATTTTCAGTGGCATATTTTTCTTTACATTTACGAGCTCAACTCACCCACCATGCCCGACAATTAGCACAGACTGCTTTTCTTTATTCAAATAAATACCTGCACTGTTGCTTTTAATAGAATTGTAATAATTATGTAAAATTTACTTATGTATTAAATTATAATGGTAATTTATCAGTATGTTCTTGTTTTCTCAACATGGAAAAAAGTATATTTTATATGTAACAAGTATTATCTTGGTTATTCATACTATAATTTTGAGTGTTTACAAATGATAAATCTGCAATAAAAATAACAGTAGCACAAAATGTAATTAAATTTTAATTTAGCTTGAAGTAATATTATAATCATTACAAAAAATACATTAATATTATTAGACATTGTACTTTGCCAGCAGCATGCTCAAATTGTTCTTGAGTAAACTCCAAGAAAATTACAACTATTTAGGCTTTTTATAATTAATTATGTATATGAATTTACCCTGATCTGGCACTATTTTAATATTTAGGTAAAAGTAAATGCAGATGGTTGATGTAATTGTAATGGTCACAAAATATTTTGTATATTGTTGACACAGAACATTGTCATTTAAATTCTCCTTCAATTTCCCCATTATGTGACACTCTGATAGGGTATTTTTATCATAAATATTAAGTAAATTGTTATGAATAAAGTAAAATGATATATAAATAAATATATTTAATTTCATATTGTACTCCTTATTATAATTATGTGGCACGGTGGCCTAGCTGCAGCGCATTCAACTGGCAATCCAAAGTTTCTGGGTACAAATCCTGGTGCAGGCTAGGATTTTTTCCGGGACTTAAGGATGCACCTGAGTCTATCCAGCTATGATGGGTACCTGACACTAGTTGGGGTAAAGTAATGGTGGATGGGCATTATGCCACAGAAACTGGTGAACGCTGCTTCACTGAGCCTAGACTTGGGATGACGTTAGAATGTTTGAGGAGTGGTTTTGACATGTCATGTTACAAACATTATTTAAATACATTTTACCCAAAATATGGGGAAAAATGTAAATACTGTAAAAAAAATATATTTTCAAATACATTACAAGTCTCTCACCCCCCTTCCTCCCCCATGTGGCTACGCCCCTTGTCTAGAAAAGTATTTGTATACAGTTGGGGATCGGGGGTGAAGAGGCTTTCTAATGGGTAAAAAACCTCAGATCTATGTTTATGTTATATATAGGTCAGTGAGGTGAAATTGTGTTTAATAGTAAAATACTAAATTCTGGGGAAAACGGGGTTCTGGGCCCCCTCCCCAATCGACACCTATGTAAATACCTATTTTAAAATTAAAATAATATATAGTAGAATAAGTGTTTCAAATTTCATAGATTTATCTTTTACGGTTTTTAAGTTATAGCAATTTAAACAGCTCAGTTCATGTTTTTGGGTCACACTTTTTTTTTATATTTAGATGGGTCAAATAGGCTTAATTTTCGGACACTTAAAAAATTCATAACTTCGTTAATATTTCATGTAGAAACAAAAATGAGGTGTCATTGGAAAGCCAATACCAAACTACATTTAACTAAATAGGTTTTGTTTCAATGTTATTAATTTTAACAATTTTAGAAATTTTATCGAAGTACCTACTAATACCTAATATTATTATGATTATCTTGTAGGCTAAGTAATAATATTAGCCTAAATATTAAATAATTTTAATTATAAAAATAAATAAATAATAGGCCTAATTATTTATAAGTAGGCCTATCCTATATCCTATAAGTTACTATAACTATAAGTCTATAGGAGTATAGGCACTAATGACTATAATTTAGTATAATCTATAAGTAAAGTAAAGGACCAAACAGATCATAGGGCTGGTGACTGGTAAGCAGCGTTCACCAGTTTCTGTGGCCATGGCATACATTACTAGAGCAGGGGATGTGTGCCTGCACAATGTCAGAGTCAGGTACCCATCAGAGCTGGGTAGACTCAGGGCTTCAGGCAGGACACCCTCAAGTGCAAGTCCCGGAAAAAATCCTAGTTAATTTTCTTTTAGATATTCTAATTTTGAATTATTGCGAGAGACTTAAAATATAGCAGCCTAATCTAAGACATATAATACCTGGTATCAATGAAAAAAAATAGTTTTGAGCTATTGTGTCTATTAGGCCCTATTTTTAAATACTTAGCCTACATTTTTACAGATATTACATCATAGATCACCACTAGATAGACATTCAGTAAAAGATGGCGAGTGTTTCAATAGTTCGAGGACTTACAAAGAATGCTCTCAGCAACTACACCGTTGCTGCTTTTTTCTCGTCACCCTGTTCCAGGATTTGTCATACCAATCATGTGAACAAGCGTTACCTGTCTTACAACAGTCTGGAACCAGTTTGTACACAAAACAAAGAAGCAGAGCTGCAATCTAAATCAAATTTTCAAAACAAACAGCAGGTAGGACCTATATATGTAGTACTATGTAGGAATGTCTTTCTTAGCCCTGTACATTTGATATATTATATGATAATTATACTTGCCAATTCATCATTTATATATTTGATATCCTAGTACTTCAAATATCTATTTAAAAAAAAGTAAAGTATCAGTCGGTCCAAATTGATTATTATTATTATGTATTATAATCCCCATATTAATATTATTATACAGAAAGTTGTAAACTCTGCTTCACAGGCCCAATAGATCAAACTAGTATGATAATAATAACGATAATAATATTTCTTATCCCAAAGCGAATTTGTTCAATGAGTATGAACTCATAATAACCAAAGACTGAATGTGGCGAAACAGTCATTGAACTATGCTTAGAAGTTAGACTATTTCATCATTCTGTTTTTAGCGTGATTATTTTGAAATTGGCTAAGTAACATTAATTATTTATTTATTGTATGTTATGCTTCAAAACTTATATAAGTCACAGGGGATTGTTGTCAAGCTAGTAGTGTTTAGTGTGCCTTTCTTAGATAAAAATTTGTTTATTTTTTTTTTTTTTCTGATAGATGCAGGGTTTGGCAGATTCCAACAAGATAGATCAGAAGGTGGCCGACTTTCGTGATGGAAAATTTGATACTCTCTCAAACCCATCAGACCTGGCTCATTTCAGGTGATCCAGTGAAATTCTAATTGATTTAAATTGTAGCTTATAAAAAATCCTTATTTAACTTTGACATTAATTAAACCAGTGCTTTTTTTATCTTATCTTATACATTACAGACGCTCCTTCTATAAAGAAGATTATTGCGTCCTACGCTCATCCGTGGTCCGAGTCTAGTATTGCATTTTTTTTGTGACGGTATGCACCGGTACGGCGTTTTCAATGTGGGAAAAAAATTATTACTTTTCCTGTATTTTAACGTTTATTATTAATTTATTATATTATTAATTTGTTAAAATTGAATTATTTTAAAAGTGCGTGCAATAAGAATTAAAATATAAAATGCAAAACTGCTTTAAAAGTTAGGCGATCCAAGACTGAGTACGGGCACCTATTTTTTTACAAAATAAGCACTGAATTAAACATAAATTCAATTACGATAATATACAAAATTGAAATCTTTCATGCATAGCTAAGAATGTGCTTTATTAAACAATTTTGGTCTCATCAATACTTTTTTAAAAACAGCTGCAATTTAAATGTATTTTAAACAGTCACAAATATTCAAAACTATGTAAAATATAGTATGATTTGTTGGTAGCATTACTAAGTCATATAGATCAGTGATTATTACCAACTTTGAATGAAAAAATATACAAAAGTAACATTAGATATCATGGAATAAAATTTAACATTATATTATATAAGTGTTGTATTTTTTTTTATGTGATAGTGTTGCAATTCATGATTCAAACGGTGCAATGCATCTTGCTCTACACCATGTTGTATCAACAAATGTTGTTTTGTTTAAAGGTCAAGCTCTTTGCAAGATGTGAAAAGTAAAGATGTGATACAGCAAGAAGACCGCCCTAAGAGTGACACCTATGTGCTGCCACACCCTATATGGTAATATACGCAAGCAGTTTTTTTAACAAATTAAAATTTTTGGAACACACATCATACAAAAAAAAAATTGTTGACTTTATAAAACCAATTTTTTTATATTTCAGGACAGAAGAGCAATTGCACAGTGTTGAGATAACTCACAACGAGCCAGATGGATTATCAGATAAAGTAAGTTTCTTGATTTATTGCTTTAAAATATGTGGCCTAGTGGCAGGGTGCGCGACTAGCAAAATAAAGGTCCCAGGTTCAAATGTAAATGAAGGCTAGGATTCGTTCCCTGGTCTGGATGGTGTCATTGAGTCTACTTAGCTCTGATGGGTACCTGACAGTAGTTGGGCATGAGTATGGTGGATAGGAATTGTGCTAAACACACAATCCCCTAGTATGCCATGGCCACTGAAACCTGCTACGCTGCTTTGCTTGCCCAATAAATCAACTTGGCTTGAAAGGGTTACTTTCTTATTACATACTTTTGGTTGAAAATTTCTATATTACAATTAGAAACTTTTGATAATATTTTGATAATAAGCAACTTTTTACTATAAAGGATCTAAAAACACATCTAAATTATTAGTACTAAATGGCTTTGATTTGTCATCTTGAGAACTGTTATAACTACTTGTTATCTTTAAGTACTGTTATAACTACTTGTTATCTTGAGTACTGTTATTGTTATAAGTACTTGTTATTTTGAGTACTGTAATATACAATGGTCATGGCCATTAAAAAATATGTTTTTCTCTTACTGTCTAGAACCATAACTTGAAAAATTTTTTTTTTTTCTATTACAGCTAGCCTATAACACAGTTCAGTTATTTCGTTTGGCCTTTGACATAGGTTCAGGTTTCAAATTTGGGTCAACTAACGAAAAGAAGTGGTTGAAGTAATTCTACTTTTACATTCATCTGCTTTATTCATAATTTGGTTCATTCATAATTTGGTTCATTCATAATTTGGTTCATTCATAATTTGGTTCATTCATAATTGCTATTTTTTTTTTTTTGTCAATTAGCTACTTCCAATAACAAAACATTGCCTTGTTAACCAGTGCTTTTTATTCTGATTGTGATGGCATTACCTGCACTTTACTTTCTAAAGAGTTGCCTAAAGAAATGGCACTCTGTTGATCAAAAGCAAAATCTCTAAAAAAAAGTGCAGGAGTTATTGCCAAAAAATAAACAATAGTAAGGTGAGTACAATCCAAGAATTTTGATTCTTACACACAAAGAAAGCACTGGTGTTAAGAATTTCAGTTTTAAAAGGTTGCATTGGTTGATATATTAATAATATTATATAAGTTATATCATAACAAAGTTCCTTTTACAGTTATATAAGGGAAAATTAATTCTTTCATCAATAATAACTTCATAAATGTAGACATTGGAATATGTATACATTTTTTCAATTGTTTTCTCAAGTTAATAAAAATAATCAACTTAAAAAACAAAAACAAATTAAAAAAATTGTATCCAAAAATATATTTGAAAAAGGTTTTTTTTTTTTTGGACACACAAATATTAGAAGAACGTATGATTTTATATTTATGTATACTGCTCCTGTTTGAGATGATTCTGGGTACATTTAATAACAGTTTTCATAATTTTTTGTCTCACAGTCGAATATGCTTCCTGGAAACAGTTGCTGGAGTTCCAGGAATGGTGGCAGCCATGATGAGGCACATGAGGTCACTGAGAAGAATGCAGAGAGACCAGGGATGGATACATACACTGTTAGGTCAGTCATTGGTCTTATGTTTTTTAAATGTTTAGATTCGGATGGATACATAAATTGTTACGTCATTAATTGATCTTATTTTTTACAATGTTTAGATTAGGATGGATACATACATTGTTAGGTCATTCATTGGTGGATACATTGTTAGGTCATTCATTGGTGGATACATTGTTAGGTCATTCATTGATGGATACATACATTGTTAGGTCATTCATTGATGGATACATACATTGTTAGGTCATTCATTGGTGGATACATACATTGTTAGGTCATTCATTGGTGGATACATACATTGTTAGGTCATTCATTGATGGATACATACATTGTTAGGTCATTCATGGGTGGATACATACATTTTTAGGTCATTCATTGGTGGATACATACATTGTTAGGTCATTCATTGGTCTTATTGTTTATAATGTTTAGATTAGGATGGATACATACATTGTTAGGTCATTCATTGGTGGATACATACATTGTTAGGTCATTCATTGGTGGATACATATTTTGTTAGGTAATTCATTGGTGGATACATACATTGTTAGGTCATTCATTGGTGGATACATACATTGTTAGGTCATTCATTGGTGGATACATACATCGTTAGGTCATTCATTGGTCTTATTGTTTATAATGTTTAGATTAGGATGGATACATACATTGTTAGGCCATTCATTGGTCTTACGTTTTAATGTTTGGATTAGGATTTCTTTTAGGAAAAATTCAGCTTTTACATTTTAATTTTACTTAGAAATATACTTCAGCGTAGTATGAGCTTCTGTAAGATAATTTAGATAAGGAACAAAGAAAAACTAATTAAAAATGAAAAAAATAGTTTTATTTTATTTTTAATAGAGGAAGCTGAGAATGAAAGAATGCATCTACTTACAGCCTTACAGTTGAAGAAACCATCTTTGTTGTTTAGACTTAGTGTTATAGGGTCTCAAGGTACAGTGCCATTTTCACATATTTTGATCTTGTATATGTATATTAATAATTTGTCATGATCTCCATAGCATTTTTGCTGTCTGTCGTTGGCTGTGGTGCTAATTGTCATTTCTTGTTCTGCAGGTTTCTTTGTGACAATGTTTGGCATCAGTTATGCCATCAGTCCCAAATTTTGTCACAGGTTTGTCGGCTATTTAGAGGAAGAGGCTGTGAAAACGTATACCAAGTGCTTAGAGGTGACTTGAATAAATTAACTTCCTTTTGCTTAGAGTTGAAATAAAGGGTCGTCCCAGGCTGTTATTGTGATTTTGATGAATGGTTAAAGTTTGCTTATAATTATGAGTGACATTTTTAAAGTAAAACTGTTTCTGTAAATTAATTTAAAACGTGTGTGTTTTTATACAGTTGTTTCGTAAAATAAATAAAAATGTCTGCTTAAGATAAAATTATTGAAAATCCAACTAAATTATTATTTAATTTATTTTAAACTTTTAACAGATTGGGTGTTGTGTCATTATTAATGCATAATAAATATTTTTGTAGCAATCGGCTTATATTTATTCATCTGGTGAATATTTACTCATCCATTGTAATTCTAAAGAGATGAAAATTTTATTATATATTTATGTTTAAAAAAAAAAGGCTTAAATAGTTTTGCATAGCTTTTGACCTAATTAATATATTTTTGATCTTTTCCCGCCAAATGTTAGATGAATGGATGAATGAATTAGCTTCCTAAAGCTAAATATCTCATTTTGCCTACATTGATTCAGTCACAATTTAACTTAATTTTGAAATCATTTAGTGGAAAAAAGAATTTTTATTATTAAAAAAATCAATAACAGACTTCATCGATTTGTTTAATATATTATTATTATTTTTTTTACTCTTCAGGATATTGACAATGGCAACATGAAACACTGGAGGACACAATTAGCTCCAGATTTGGCCGTAAGGTATTGGAAGTTAAAAGTGAGTAGAAAGTGACTTCCTCATCATAGCTTTAACTCACTTCTCTACATTTTTCTGTTTCTTACTAAACTAGCATTTTACATCCTACTCCACATAAACTTTTTACTTGTGTGTATATTCAGTAATATAGGTAGTCTTACTGGGCAGTCATTTCTGTAAAATTTCATTTTAGAATTCTCAACAATCAAATATAAAAGATTCTCTAATTTGTTACATGGCTATGTTTAAAGACCCAGATCATTGAAATTGTTCAGTTTAAATTACTTAAGGTGTTATTTATTGTAAACATTAATTTTCTGAAAAATATAACAATGTGACTATACTATGATTCATTTATCTAAATCCTGCAGCCTGATGCCACCATGAAAGATGTCATCTTGGCCATACGAGCAGACGAGGCTCATCATCGGGTTGTCAATCACTGCCTGGCTTCTCTGAAGAAAGATGAACTTAACCCTTACAAGCCCGGCCAATGATAATATTTAAGATGTCATCCTGGCCATACAAGCAGAAAAGGCTCATCATCGGGTTGTCAATCACTGCCTGGCTGGCTTCTCTGAAGAAAGATGAACAACCCTTCCAAGCCCGGCCAATGATAATATTGTTTTACACTAACTCTCTGTCTATTAATTCAGTGCTTTTGACCAGGTATATTTTTTATTATGGTAAGTCATTTTATAGAATGCATAAAAACAGATTCTGAGTAAAATTAAAATAAATCATATCATGAATAAACAATATTCTATTTTACATTTTGATGTCATAATTATCACATCTTATTAATAAATTCTAGTTACTCTTGTAGGCATCTGTATATATGTAACATTTATTTATGGTTGCTATATGTAACATTTATTTATGGTTGCTATATGTAACATTTATTTATGGTTGCTATATGTAACATTTATTTATGGTTGCTATATGTAACATTTATTTATGGTTGCTATATGTAACATTTATTTATGGTTGTTAGATTTAACATTTATTTATGGTTGCTATATGTAACATTTATTTATGGTTGCTATATGTAACATTTATTTATGGTTGCTATATGTAACATTTATTTATGGTTGTTAGATTTAACATTTATTTATGGTTGTTAGATTTAACATTTATTTATGGTTGCTATATGTAACATTTATTTATGGTTGCTATATGTAACATTTATTTATGGTTGTTAGATGTAACATTTATTTATGGTTGCTATATGTAACCATTTATTTATGGTTGCGCAATGGCATATCAAGTGATGACAACTGACGGGCAGTTCTTTTCTAGTTTCTTCTAAACTCACTCCGTCCATAGGTCTCATAAGTGACTATAGATTATGAAACTACTCACCATTCTTTGGAGAAACGAGAGCAGCATAATAAAACAAAAAATACTTTAGTTTCCTATTTCTTAATGAATTCTTTCCACTTCAGACCTTTTTGATGTGATGGTTTTCTCATTCACTCAGCCCCATTCACTGCCATTTACATAGTCAGTTTAGTTTATCACATGTATCACAACAAAAGGATAAGAACAAATAAAAGTTGTTTCTTTCAACAATGTGCTTCCTCGTATTTGTAAAAAGTTATATTACCACTTTTATAATTTGATATTTTTGACATTACTTTATTTTATTTGTTGCATTTAATGCTTTTTGATTGATATTGATTGATTTTCAATCTAGTGTTTGAAATTGTACATTTTATATATTTTTGTTCAAATATTCTCCAATGTTTACTTTGATTTATTTTTTTTTTTTTTTACAAATATGTGATGCAATCCCACGGAATGCTACTGAAGTAGGCCAAAAAAAGATTTTTAGTTTAATGTGTTTAGTAATAGCTTATTCATTTATTTATAAATAGGTAAAAAAAATTCCAAAATCAATTAATTAGTTCAAAAGTTGTTTAAAATTACACAAGTAAAGGTAAGGAAACTCGTTTTAGAGAACAATGCTACAGATAATTAAATATTTCCTGTATGAATAAATATTAACAAATCACCATGAAATTTATTACACTCAGAATGAGTGAATATTCAAGCTGTTCTTCTAAATGTTTTAAATGATACTTAGTTGACTTTTAAACAATTTTATCTTTAGAGGAAATTTTTCTTGAATTTTTTAAAAAATCTGCATAAAAACAAATTTGTAAGTAATTTCTTTAAATAATTTTAGCTTGAAAATTTCATAGCTATAAGTTAAGACATTCAACTTTACAAATCGATAGTAATCTAAAAAATGACCCAGGACCTCTTTTTCACTTTATTTTACATTTATTGCCAAATCAGTTTTACCAAATTCCGCACCGGTTCGTGAGCTAGCCTTACCATATACACTGTCTTTCTACTGACCATATAACAATGCTCTATTTTGACATATCTACATTTTGCAGTATACTTTGTTTTTTTAAACTTCTGCAATAAAAGTTTAATATTTTCATTTGTTCTATTTGTTTATCCACATTTATTGTTGATTTTTTAAAATATCAGTTTTATAAATAATATTATTTGATATGGTGGGAAAAAAAATTGAACCTTTCAGTAAAACCTGCAACAAAATTAAGGTATAGGGGAATCCTTTCAGTAAATCCTGCATCAAAAAAAAGACAAATTGACGTCTCTGGAACCTCTCAATACATGCATTTATAATCTTGAATAGATCATTTATCTCTCTAATTCTCTAATTTTCTTTTTTTCTTAGTAAAGTAGTGACCCAGTTTTTGTTGGGAAAATGATTGATAAACAAAAGAAAACATGAAAATGATAAGAAAAAAAAAAAGCATGATGAAAAATATTGTTAGTTTTTAATCATTTTATATCACAGCTGTTGGGACAAAGAAAACAATATATTAAATAGAACATATGTACAGTGTTTGTGCAGTCTTTACATGGGAATTTCCAAGTTCATGAACTAAGACAATAGATTTGAATAAATTAAAAATATATATAGATGGTTCCTAGGGCTAAGCTTTCAAAATTACTTATCAGAACATTAAGTCAACACTCAATAAGACATGTCGAGCATGTGTAGCTCTACTGTATCACTGATGTCAACATTTTTGTTATTGCTTATTGTTGTAATCATTTGTTTTTTTTTATAGCACAAAGGATTTGTTTTTTTTAGTATCTGACGCAGAAAGGTGAAGTTTTGGATTTCACGTTCTGGTGCTCTCTGTTTGAGCTACTAATGATAAAATTGTTCAGACTTAACTTAGTTAAGCTGCCTTCTGAACTTCAATTCATACAATCGTATTTAAAGAAAATTATATGAACAAAGTATTGATTTTCAGACTCTTAACGTGAAGATAAAATAGATTTGTCTACATTATTTTAGTGTTCTTTTATTCCTACTATATACAATATATGTTAATACCACATAAAGATTACAACAGTACAGCTACTTTCAGTTGGGTAGGTTCATCTTTTTCAATAAATTGGTTGGAATTCTACTTCTGTAAATTGATTAGAAGCTCCCCCAAGAATTAGGTCCTTTGCATTTGCATGAATGACATGAATTGCAAACATTGGTTATAAATAATGATAGCAACCATCCCATTTGTTAAAAGTTAAACATTGAGATTATCTGTGTTATAATTTTAGCATTGACATTATCAGTGTTATAATTTTAACATTGACATCATCAGTGTTGCAATTTTAACATTGATATCATCAGTGTCATAATTTTAACATTGAAAACATCAGTGTCATAATTTTAACATTGAAATCATCAGTGTCATAATTTTGACATAGTGTTAAAGTTTAAACCAGTAACTGTTTGTTGATACTTTCAATGGAGACGACAGGAATATTAAATGATGAAGTCGTTGGCCGTGCCCGTGGAGTGGACCTGTTTGTTCTGTAACGTCTTGTCTTTCAACTTGGCCTGCAGCAGAATGTGTTCCACCACCCCTGCCCTGATGTCCATCTGGGTGTTCTCTTTCTTCAGGGCTTGTATGGCCTGTTTTATCTTGACCAAAGGAGCTGGGGAGGTAAAAAGAAAAGTAAGCATACAATTTTTTTTTGAAAAATATTCAAATGAGATCTTACGAAATATAACATTTTATCGGGGGTAAGGGCGCTAGGTGGTCAAGCATAATAATTATGGCATGAAGTTCTTTGTGATGCTAGATATTCTAAGTAAGTCACCATAAGTCACTGAAACTGACCAAAGACATGCACAGGTACATGGAAACTTATATTTATAGTATCAATTGCTACTTCTCTATGGGGCCACAGCGGCCGACTGGCGATCCGAAGGTTCTGGGTTCAAATCCTGGCGCCGGCTACGATTTTTTTTCCCGGGGCTTGGGTGTGTCTTTGAGTCTACCCAGCTCTGATGGGTACCTGACATTAGTTGGGGTTAAGTAAAGGCGGCTGGGCATTGTGCTGGCCACACATCCCCTCGTATGCCATGGCCACAGAAACTGGTGAACTCTGCTTCACAAGCCCTATGATCAGTTTGGTCCGAAGAGTATTTTACTTATTGTTACATCTCACTGTCTAGAGTAGGTTCTTTCTCTCGAATGACTTTATTTTACACTTGTGAATCTTGAATTCTCCCGCCCCAACTGTCATCCAAACGATTAATAAAACGACCTCTGGAACAATTACTAACAACTTTAATGTGATACGAATCAGCCATAGACTGTAACACAAGTACAAATACGGAATTTAAATAAACGCAAGTAATATCATGACACAGCCTAACAGTCTCTCTTTTAATCTACCCTTTACTGATAGACTAAAAAATGCACACCACATGGGGCAGAAATGCACCCTGTCATTCCCCCCCCCCCCCCCGTGATTGCTCAGGCCAAAGACGGACAAGGGTCACCAAAACAATGTGACCACCAGTTACAAGGGGGAGGTAATCACAAAGGAAGGGAGTTCACAAATACTAAGCTGACACATCACACTATTGATTGCCAACTTTGTGATTTCTACAAGTTTAAGCAGTTTTTAATTTTAATGCCAGGTAATATTTGTTTTTCTTTCTAAGCTAGATTTGTTTTGTAGCAATAAATTTAAAACACCAGTGTAAAGGGGAGACAAAAAAAAGTAATTTTGAAGTTTTTCATACCTCCATCTGTCATACTACTGCCTCTTTCGTCCATTTCTTGTTTAATTTTTTCTAATTCTTCTGTGATCTGCAAGTAAAAGTAAGATGGTCAAGAATGTTACAAACATTTCCTATATTCTAACATTAGACCATAGAACAGTATATTCAAAATGTATGAAAAAAAATGTCATTGAAAATGAAGGCAAAGCAAGTTATGTGAAAGTTGTTACGTCTCGCAGTCTAAGGTGGGCAGTTTATCTAAATGAATTTTCGGTACCCTTGAAGAATCCTTAATTCTTACGCCCAACATTCATCCAAGCAATTTAGAAACGATGTCAGATGGAATGATTACCATAACTTTAATTGAACGTAACACAATACACAGACGCTCAATGCAAGTCAATAATAACATGATTTAGGAAAAACACAAGAAGCAGCCTAACAGTCTCTTACTACTACACTCTACTCTCTAAATCTAACTTAACCGCTCAGGCCAAACTGAAAAGGGTCATGCAGGTCACCAAAATAATGTGACCACCAGTTACAAGGGTAGGTGATCACAAAAAAAAAACTCATCCTCATACATCACAAAGTTAAAACAGTTAATTTCATTATGAAAAAAGGAGTTTCTTTGAATTTACCTCAGCTAATAGCCTTGACCTGTCCGTGACGCCACCGCTGGCCTGCCTGTACTTCTCCTTGGTCTCGGCCAGGACGTCCTGCGCCTGCCTGAAGTTGACCAGGAGGTGCTCGAGCTGGGAGTTGATGTACTTCTCCCTGCTGGAGATCTTCTCCAGTGTCTTGGAGATCTCGTCCTGAAGCTTGTCCAGGTGCACTTTGCTCTCGTTCAGGGAGCTCTTGATCCCGTCGTGGTGCTGATGCATCTGCTCCAAGTGAACTCTCCAGTCCTATGGGTGGGTGGTGGGGAGGGAGTCATAAGTGTGCGTAGTTATGTAAGATATCTACCTATACATGATAACATTTTAAGCCCTAAGCAGTTGCCAGCCTATAACTCACCAAGCCTTAAGCAAAATTGCATAACTCCGGATTGTGTAAAAAAAAAAAATCTGAATTTAAAAAAAATTTTTTTTACATTTAATGTAAAAAAAAACAACAATTATTTAAAGCTACTGACAATTTCTTCATAAAAATATAAAGAAAATATGACAATAAACTAATAAATAAAAATAAGTCGCTGAGCATACAACAATTGGTTGCGACACATCTTCATGGATTCTAGATTTTATTCCAATCCTCCCATTCACCATATACAATGCTTTTTGGCATTAGCAAAATTAAATAGCCCTTCCCTCCTTAACCTGACCCAATGAATAATGAGATGTTTTCTAAATGACATCAATTTTTGTAGAATTAGCAAAAAATTAATGCGTCATATTCTAGAAATGACAATAAGCTGAAAACGCTAGTTCAACGAGTAATAATAGCATTACTATGGCTCTCTTCGGTCAGGTTTTTTAAAAGTTTGAATAGGCATTTAAAAACCTCGGATAGGCAACCCACAACGACTAT
This sequence comes from Anisus vortex, assembly GCA_949126835.1. Taxonomy (NCBI): domain Eukaryota; kingdom Metazoa; phylum Mollusca; class Gastropoda; family Planorbidae; genus Anisus; species Anisus vortex. The sequence continues at coordinate 40,801,077 of OX421500.1, read as the reverse complement.
AGTTGTCTACCAGTAGAGGCAACATGACCTGACTGCAGTTGTCTACCAGTAGAGGCAACATGACGTGACTGCAGTTGTCTACCAGTAGAGGCAACATGACGTGACTGCAGTTGTCTACCAGTAGAGGCAACATGACATGACTGCAGTTGTCTACCAGTAGAGGCAACATGACGTGACTGCAGTTGTCTACCAGTAGAGGCAACATGACGTGACTGCAGTTGTCTACCAGTAGAGGCAACATGACGTGACTGCAGTTGTCTACCAGTAGAGGCAACATGACGTGACTGCAGTTGTCTACCAGTAGAGGCAACATGACGTGACTGCAGTTGTCTACCAGTAGAGGCAACATGACCTGACTGCAGTTGTCTACCAGTAGAGGCAACATGACGTGACTGCAGTTGTCTACCAGTAGAGGCAACATGACGTGACTGCAGTTGTCTACCAGTAGAGGCAACATGACGTGACTGCAGTTGTCTACCAGTAGAGGCAACATGACGTGACTGCAGTTGTCTACCAGTAGAGGCAACATGACATGACTGCAGTTGTCTACCAGTAGAGGCAACATGACGTGACTGCAGTTGTCTACCAGTAGAGGCAACATGACGTGACTGCAGTTGTCTACCAGTAGAGGCAACATGACCTGACTGCAGTTGTCTACCAGTAGAGGCAACATGACGTGACTGCAGTTGTCTACCAGTAGAGGCAACATGACGTGACTGCAGTTGTCTACCAGTAGAGGCAACATGACGTGACTGCAGTTGTCTACCAGTAGAGGCAACATGACGTGACTGCAGTTGTCTACCAGTAGAGGCAACATGACGTGACTGCAGTTGTCTACCAGTAGAGGCAACATGACGTGACTATAGTTGTCTACCAGTAGAGGCAACATGACGTGACTGCAGTTGTCTACCAGTAGAGGCAACATGACGTGACTGCAGTTGTCTACCAGTAGAGGCAACATGACGTGACTGCAGTTGTCTACCAGTATAGGCAACATGACGTGACTGCAGTTGTCTACCAGTAGAGGCAACATGACGTGACTGCAGTTGTCTACCAGTAGAGGCAACATGACGTGACTGCAGTTGTCTACCAGTAGAGGCAACATGACCTGACTGCAGTTGCAAAATGGTTTAAAAGATGTCAAGTACAAAAAGATAGTGGCAGCAGCATTGACCAGTTTCCACAGCCGCGGCTTACAAGGGGATTGTTTGGCCAGCAAAATTCCCAACCTCCTATACTTTTCCCCACTCTGTATTCATACTACAAACAGCTACACAAAGCTTGCAATTTCTTCACCATGACCTCAGGCCGAAGGGCAGGTGCCCCGACGGCTGCTGGATCGGGATGATGATACTTTTCCCCCCACATCAAATGTCAGTTGATGCCTCTTGAATACTTCCTTCTGGGCTCGGCCAGAACGCAATGAGAGTTTACTTTTCCCTAAAGCCGGTGAGCCTCACCAGGCAACTGGGCTTGAGGCACCAAACGGACCTCCTTGTATCGCCTCTCCTCTTGTTTGTTTTTTTAAACAGGTTTCACCAGGTGTGCATGTAAATGAACTATGTGTGCAGAGCTTAGAAATAAACTCACTTTGTTGTCTGTCCTGATTGTGACTCTGAGCTGAGGCATGACTCTCTCCACTTCAAGTTTCCAGTCGGCTGCATCTGTCGTGGATTCTAATATTTCTTCTGGTTTACTAGATTCAAATGTTTGCTGGTTTGGAAAAAAACAAATGTAAAATATTGTCAATATGTCTGTGTACATCACAAATACTCTGTGTTTACTTTTGATATTATAGCAGGCTTCTTATTCTAATATCATTTTAAAATTTCAAAAAGTGTCCTCAAACTTTAAAAAACAATTTACATTGGCATTTTGTGAAATATCTTAATGTTTGGCAGTGTATATAGATAGTCCTAATATTTAAAAAATAATAATTTTGTGGAGGTTTTTAATCACCCATGGACAAATTTTATAAAAAAAAAGAAATGATGGGCCTTAAGGACTTAATCACACAGTAATTCACTTTTTTTTAATACATTTTTAACATTATCCATTTTTACAAAATTCATAAACTTTCTCAAACCTTTGTTCGTATTTACACATTTTCACAAACTTGAAAAAAATCAAGCCAATTTACCCCCAAAATATCCAAACTAGTATGTACGCTGTATTGGTAACAATGACTTCATCCATGACAACATTCATAGTATTATTCTGGGATTCAAACTAAGACATTCTGCAAACCCTGGGGTCCCATTAGAAATTTTAAGGGTTTTGTCATGAGCTCTTCTTACATTCAGGGTTCCTGCACCAAACTCAAATTAAAATTTCAGGAGTTTTTTAGGAGAAAATCTAAAATTTCAGGAGGCGCGGCATAACCGAATTCACTATATCACTAAACAATGACTTAGATAAAAATAAAATTAAATAAAAGATTTTTAAGGGCATTATAATGTGAAAGCTAAATATGTACCATTAAGCTATGTTCATTATATAGAGTTTTTTAACTTTCTTTAGAAATCTTATAATTTAAAAAAAAAAAAGTACAAAAAAAAGAAATTTGGTTTATGAAAATAAAAGGAGGGGTGGGGGAGGTAGAGAATGGAAATATAGTATCCTGTATAGGGGCATCTGTAACATATAGAATGTTACATTAACAAGTATAGAGAAAATATTTATATGGGCCTACATTGAAAAGTATATAGAAAGATTACAAATTTACACGCTTAAAAAAACTATCACTATGACAAGAAAAAAACTGCTATTGTAAAGGACATGTAGATAATCCAATTTGATTACTTTCCAATCATTAGGATCATTAAGCCTATTAAAATCCTGCTACAAAAATAAAACCTTACAGCAGGTAAGGAGGGTCAAATAGTGCAAGGGAGGAGGGAGTAACTGACTCTGAACTGGTGCATATAATATTTCCCTAAACTACCGGATTAAAAAAAACACAACACCTGTGGATAAGTTGCATACTGCCTTTTAACTTTTCAAAAATTCATACCATTTAAACATAAAAGTTACTAAATATTCACCCTAATTTGAAAACTTTCCTTAAAAAAATGGTTCCAATCATGCATATAAGGCAAACACAGCGCTTCACTTATTCAAAACAACCGATCAATACAGCCATTAGTCATAAGGGAAAGTAATGTATCATTTTCTACATCTAAGTCACTGTCCATACTCACGTTCCTATCCCTATAGTAGGCTAACACTATAGTGGGTGACACAAAAAAAGTCTTTTGAAGTAGGCCTGCCTATGCTTTCTAGACAGAACGGCGCCGGTTTTGATGATGCGGTTTTGATGACGCGCTATACAAGTGCCCTAACCTAATTACCATTAACTTTGTTTGTAATGATTTCTAGTCAGATATATTCAGCATTGAGTGCATTTCATCAATGTATTGGTGAATAAAATGACTTAGACTTCTAGATAAGACTGATAGACCTAGGGACACACCGGCTAGGCCTATGCCTAGACCCAAAATCGTCTGCCTACATTTCCCACATTGATAAAAAAAACACATTGTAGGCCTACCCATACGATTTAATAATTTAAAAAGTTGATAATAATACCGGCGCCAATCGGCGTAGGCCTACATCGCGTACAACTCCTCTAATAGGGCTAGCTGAATAGGCCTACTGGAATTTTTAGCATATGATATAAGATAGCGTCTTAAACGTCATGGTTTTCTTTTTAACTAATAAAAAGACCTATTTCTGTGTATTTTGATATAAATATATTTCAAAATAAATCAATTTGGCAAAATGTGTCGGTTCGCTGACCCCAAGTAGACTAGTTTGCCGCGCATAGCGTAATCAGGCATTCTCAACATTGATCGCGAAAATAGGCACCCTAGTCCTTATCATTATCTAATCTAGCAGACACCAAACTGTGGGAGAGGGAGCGAAAGAGGAGGAAGAGCTGTATGTATACTATTGTATACCATCTTTACCAAGAAGGGATAGGCTTGGCGTAGCAAGCGTAAGCGAACAAGCGGGAGGTGGGGCTGTTGAACTAGGGACGCGTGTTGGAGAAGGAAAAAATAGGGGTCAGCTCAATTTTTCAGGACATTTCATGAGATTATTTCAAATTTCAGGAGGTTTTCAGGACTTTTTGCCCTTTTTTGCAATTTCAGGAGGATTTCAGGACATCCTGAAATTTCAGGAGGCCGCGGGAACCCTGTACACTAGATGTTGCTTTAGCCAACGGAGAATTTTTATTCACATTTTCTTTCGTCAATAAAAAAAAATTGAAAGATTGTTGACTTAAAAATGAGAATTTTGAAATTTTTCATCTTGTTTAAATCTGAAATCTATGCCACAAAAAAAAGCTATTGTAAGATCTCACCTTAAAAGTTTTCTAATAAATAAATGTGACTTCAAATTAATAATTTTTTGAGATTTCAATGGACAAAAAAAAAAGAAGGATTTTCTTATAATTATTCTACAGAAATAACAACAGTTTCAAAGAAAGAATGATGAAAACAGACGATTCAATTCTCACTTTGTTCTGATTCAATCTTTTCATTCCTTCCAGGTCTAGAATTGGCTCATCGTCATCAGCTTCATCAATGTCAGAATTCTGGAAAGGGAATAACCAAAAAAGGAAAACAAAGACATAGATATCAGGACAGACAATAACCAAACACAAAGTATTCAATTGCAATCCACAAACACACAGAGATAACAAAATTATTTAAGTATTAAATTTCTATTACAAAATTACATATTTATATTGCACCATTCATTACAATTAGTCTTTGAATGCGCTTTACATTTACGCTATGCTATTAAAATAGATTTTAAAAAGTGTTTTTTTAGTTTTGCTTTAAAAATGTAATGTATTATGTATAATGTATGTATTATGTATAATGTATTACCACCATCGCCATAGTTTTTTCTATTTCATTTAACGTCAGCTCAGAGTCGTCCTCGACAATATTTTCTTCTTCCATCTCTTCCTCTGGATACTGCGGCCTGCAAAATGCAACAAACAAAAAAATTATATAGCAAAATTAGTTTACACATAACATGGTTGTCTTTTTTGTTTTTTTTAAAGTAACCCAAGTACTGACACTGTTATATCAGATGACACATAACATGGTTGTCTTTTTGTTTTTTTAAAGTAACCCAAGTACTGACACTGTTATATTCATATTTAAACTGGTAAAAAACACATAGAATTAAAAAAAAATATGGAAGCAAGTTGGTGCTGGGTTAAGAAGCTCTTGAAATATGGGTGCATGAACTTTGTTTAACTTCAGATCAAACCAACAACTGTGGACAAGGGAGCACTGATAGCATACGAATAGCATCATTATCATTCTTTAAAGCAACATTTAATATTAAAAGAAAAAAAGGTTTGAAAATTGCTAACTTTATTTTTTTTAAAAAGCAAATTGTATTGGGGAAAAAGAATTTTAAAAAAAATATTTACACCAATGTGTAGAGACATTGAAGCAGTCATGGAGACTTAAAAAAATTATCTTTACAAAATTTGGCCCCAGTTATGAAAAATAAATAGCATTAAATTCAATTAACACTTTCTATTAACACACAGGACACAGATTTTTAAAATCCTGGTGAGGGCTAGGGTCTGTTCTCGGGTCTGGAGGGTGTCCCTGAGTCTACCCAGCTCTGATGGGTACCTGACATTTACTTATGCAAAAGTAAAAGGCAGCTGTGAAAAATCAGGCTAGCAAAATACTTTACCTCTTCCATGAGAAGCTAGTACTCTTCAGTGCCTCATCAGCGAGTCTGTCCAGGATGTAGACACAGTGCTCACCCCAGCCTTGTTTCAATTTTGAAGGAGGGAAGTCTATAGGATGACCCTGGAAAAAACATGGATGGACATGGACAATTATTACACAAAATTACGCAGAAAAGTACATCCTTACTTATTCTTCTTATTCTTTATTGCTCCCCGTGGAGCATAAGGCAGCAACAAAGTTTCGCCAGGCCTCCCTATCCTGAGCCAGCCATCTGATCTCATGCCATGTTTTATTGGCGGCCTTTGCTTCCTCGTCCGTCGTTCTCCTCCAAGTTCCTATTGGTCTTCCCCTTCTTCTTTTTCCTGATGGTGTCCATTTTAGAGCAATGCTTGGAAGCCTCTTTCTATCCAGATCCATGTGAAGAACTTGTCTCATCCATCTCCTTCTCCTTTTCTTAATTCCTTACGCATGCATTTAATTATCAGACCATTTCACATTAAACTACACATGGATGTTGGTGACTTGACAAACAAAAAACATTATAAATTTACTTTGTTTCAAACCAATAAATAAATGGCTGCACCTTGTTGCTTTAGTTTTTAATGTGAAATAAAGTCCGCAAACTGTAAAATGTTCAGTGGATTTAATTAATGGGAAATCGGTGCCAAAATTCTAAAGAAGTTACAACAACAAAAAGTAAATTCAAAGAAAAACAATGCTCACATATTTTCTGACTTCATCAAGGATACTGGATATTGTGGCATTAGGGTCATCATACTAGAAATAGTAAAGAGATTACTAGATTAAATAATAAAGAAAGAAGTATATATATATAACATAGTGAGTAGAAATTTAAGTAAAAACTAAAATTATTCTGGCTCAACAGCTTGTCAAAATGTACTTTTTCGGACCCATGTCACAAAACAGCTAATTAAATACATTAATTAGCCAAAACTCAAACAGCTGTCTTTTATATTGTTGGGTGCTTGTCTTTGGTTCAAGTGTTTAAATTTTTACAGTATTTATTTATTTTTGAAAACACTGAAATTAATTTTCCCCACAATAAGGTACATTTTTATACAGATGAGAATGTTCAATCAAATAACTCGATGAATTGACCTGGTCTAGTTTTGGATAAATATATCTAACATTTTACACACTGATTGTGACACTAGTTTTTTTGTTTTTTTTCATGATGGTGTCCATTTCAAAGCAATGCTTGGAAGCCTCTTTCTATCCATGCGAAGAACGTAACCCATGATAATTACATAGAGGCAAGCTCAAAAACAAACCTCTTGTGGTTGGTCAAAAGGTCGCCCTGCTTTATTTAACAACCACGCTGCTAAAGATGTAAACATGTAAAACTGTTCTCCTGGGTTTGTTGCTATTGCAAAGTAATGCCTGCAGAGAAATAATATAGAAAATGTTCTTATGTATTAGAATATTTTTAAAATAACTCTCTATTTTTTAAATAAATAGTAATGATTCAACATAATAATAATAATAATAATAACAATAATAATTTTGTACTCGCCATACAATTTCCTAGAAACTGATGAATGCTGATTCACTGATTCTATGAATAAATTTAGTCTGACAGGATTACTTCATTTAATTACACACATTACCTATTAACTGGTTTAAGATTCATCTTCTTGGAAAAGTCTTTTTCATACGCAAGTAGCCGCAGTTTATCTAGTAGCTCCTCCATTATTACAAAGGGCATGTACACAAGACCTGGACCACCGTCTTCCACCTCATCCCCACCTCCTCGTCTCTTGTCTTCAGACATGGCTACAAAAATAAAAATTGGTTAGGTGAGTTAGCAGATAACTAAAATTAGCATACAAAGCAAAAAAAAAGATTGTGAATAGGGCTAATCTATTTCAGTTTCATTAAATATTATTAACATTTCTTCTTGAGCTTGATATATATACAAACATAGAAAGAAACATTATTTATTTAAAAAAAAACTTGCAATTTAAAAGTCACATATATTATATTCATATAGACCTATTTATAATTATAAAGATTTTATTAAGAAAAATCATACTGACTAAATGTTTAAATTTTGAAACTTCAATTTTTCTAGTTAGCCTAGATACAAGCTACAAGCTGCTATGAGTCAATCTAACTTGAATCCATCTGCTACCTAGAATATTATATAAATGATATCATTAATTAAAAAAAAAATGTGTAGTTTCTTCAATGAAAGTTTGGTATAGGCTACCGGTAGGCTACTGATAGTTCTTTCACAAATCATCATCAGACAAATGTCTAAATTGACTAATTACTAATTTAATGACTTAGAAACATGCTAGGGACCTGGTGTCCACTGGTGAATAGACTAACAAGGGAGCAAAGCGTCAGGAAAAAGCAAAATAAAATCCTAAAACTGATTTAGAATGAAATAAAATCAATGATTATAAATAATTATAGCCTAATTATTGACAATTTGGTTTGTTTTATTCGACTTTTTTGGTTTGGTAATTGAACAAGTGTTATACATTTTATAAAATAACTTAAATTAAATCAATTAAAGTTTAATAGCAGCTAAATTATAAAAACTAAAACTCTTGACTAAGAGTTTTTTTAACAAGAAAAAAAGCATTAATTAACAACAAAAAAACATGTCTTACTAGTAATAGAAACGGAGATTTTTATCCTCTGTGTAAAAGTACTTTATTTATTGTAGAAACCAATTGAAAATAGGAATGTTTCAATCGCGCAGGTATGAAAGGAACATCCGGATTTGGGAGTTTCTCATTGTTTTGTTTGAATAAAAAAAAATCTTTATGTTATTTATAGAAAAACATTGCATAATTATATAATTTAATATATATAATATAAAATATTTATTTTAAATTCACGTATTAGAAGAAAAACGATAATCTACTTATGTTAAAAAATGTTCTTGTTTTTTATAATGTGCTAAACATTTTCTCCCAAAGTAACCAATGTAATCAACATGGCGAATCTGCCGAAACTTCCAAATCAACCGTCGGATAAAGAAATACAAGATTTTTTATCGAAAGTTGATGAGATAGGTGGATAAAATATATAGTATAGGCTATATTTACGATTAAACTATGCTTAATGTGAAATAAATAAATATATAATATAATATACAATTAACATTACCAAAAATATCACTAACTATATAGCCTAATCAGTAGCCTTGTAGTCTATAGACTATAGTATAGTCATAGTCTATAGATTATAAATAAAATAATAGGCCTATAAAAAACTATAATACAATGAATTCATCTGTTTAGCCAGTTTAGAGTGACTTTTCATGCTATTTCATTTAGTATGCTCATTTATTTATGATAGGATATACTATTCACTTTTTATTTGTTTCTGTTTGATCTTTGTTGCTTCTTTTATTTATGACCTTCCTTTTATCAACGTAGACAACTCCTAATGAAGGCTAATGCAACTGTTCACATTTATATAGAATAGCCTAAACCAAACTAATAAAAGCAAAATGATATAAATTAATAAATATAAAGCTAAAAATCTGTCACTTTAGTTAGTAGGCCTCATTATAAGGCATAATAATGTGCCATGCCGGATCATGTCTTTCTACGTATTGTTCTTCTGGCAAACTCTAGCATTTCTGTTGTTTTTGCCATGCCATTACGTTAGATCTTCTAGTATCTTCTTTCTCTGTTTTCCTCTGCGTCTCTTCCCCTCCAACTTTCCAGTTATTATGATGTTTTCCTTTCTTATTATGTGCCCCTTAAACATGCCGGCATTGGCCCCATTCGGAATCAATTAGAGTTTTCCCCCCTTGCCGTAACCCGTACCTATTAGGTTGCCAGCAGTTGCCCGCATGGCGCCCCAATGAAAAGCGATATCGCTATGCTAGGAGGCCTTAGTAGGCCAAAATGGCCGCCATTTTGGCGTCGATACCCGCGCTGATACCTGGGTCGATTATGGGCCAATGCGGGCATTAGACATGCGGGCGCGATTAGGGTTTGCCGGCATTGGGGCCTAATGGATATCCCCCTCCCTTCTCCGGCTTTTCATTTCGTTTCCATATCGGGCCAATGACGGTAGTTTATTACCAGCGCAATGCGGTTTTTGCCTTCATTGACCCGTATATTTAGTCCTTATCAAACCAACATTGGGTGGATTCGGATTTTACCTTTGTTTACCCACTTTTTCGTAATTATAATACAATATACAAAAAAAATTATTATATAAACACATATAGTAAAAACAAGTAAAACAAAACAAAGAAAGTGATTTCGTTTATATTTTATTATATTTGTATTCAAAATATTTTTTTGCAACATACAATAAAAAGAATATTCAATCAATAAAGCAAAACGGTGACATTAAATAAAGTGCAAAAACATGGAAATGGTAGAGTATTGAAGTTAATAACATTTTTTTTTACATAACTACATAAAATAATTTTGGTAAAGTCAGTGTAATAGTACAAAATAGTTGGACATAATATATAGATATGCCTAAACAATAAATATGATATAATATAGATAAAATATTTTATTTTTACTTGATGTAAAACTTAATTTATTAATTTAACAATAGCCATGCAGCAGAGTAATGGGAAAAAAATATATTTATGGGAAAAGAAATATAGGCCTACATCATTACTACAAGCCTACATAGAAATATATATTGATAAAATATAGCACTATATAAACAGACATTATAAGTAAACATTGTGCAATCGAAATAAAAAACAAAATATGTAGGCCTTTGCAAGCCAAGTAGGCTAAGCTATTTTAAAATATAGGTATACATTCGAAATACCAGTTTTTACAAATTTTGTGGAGAAAAAAAAGTTATTGTCTAACAATAAAATAGCATTAGTGCAAAATGGAAGATTAATGGGACAATATTATTTAACCCTGAATAATGGGCAGACCGATAATGTATTCCAATAATTAATCAATTTAACACTCTTGCTAGGCCTACAAAAATGAAGATAAATTGTACACAATAGGCCTACAACTAAAATTGCTTTATTTATTTAAAAATAGGACTCAAAATATCTTTAACACAAAAACATGTAATATATAGAGGAAAAAAACACATTAACATGCACTCATGCACAGCAATGGATTCAAATGGAACACAAGATATTTTAGGGCTGTAATTTTTTTTTTATACTATACACACACACTTATATTATTTTAGTATGCTAACTCAAGTCTTGTTCACAAAACATTAAATGATGCAATAAAGTATCATCTTTAATTATACTTCTCCTATAGGCATATCATAATAATAATAAATAACATTTTGAACCAATTGTGAATATTGTAAAAAGCACAGTAATGGAAATGAAACATAAGATATTTCCTTAAAAAAAATATACAGTTGAATACATTTGAATATTATAGACAATCTAGACACACATACGGTTAACCAAAAAAGAGGGTCTACATTCATTAAAATTTTATGTAATGATTACCGTTAAAAGTACTACAATTATTAAACAAAATTAATAAAACTTTTGACACAACCTTGTGATATGGTTAAAAAGCACACTAATAGGCCTACAGTAATGGGTACAGAACATAAGACATTTATTTAAAAAAATATATACATGATTATAAATTGCTTGAAGTTAACCAATATGAAAAAGTAAGCTCTACACAGATTTATAAGTTGTATGTTTACCAAAAAAAAAACACATTCATTATAATGTTATATATTTAAAATTCATTATATTATAACCAGATCAGTTACGGTAAGTCTTTTCAGAAAAATGTATAGTACATATATATCACTTTAAATTATACAGATAACTTTTAATTTTTCAAAGTGAAAATATTTTAACAAAAATAACACCCACCACAAAATGCCACAACTGACAATGAGTACTGGTACTTAGTTTAACCAAAAGATTTATTATTTTCAAAAGCAACTTTCATAATTAATAAATATGAGCCATTTAGAATACTGGGTACATTTTTTTGCATACAAAGAATAAATCCATGAATATTCAACCACACACTACTTCCACAGGAAAAATTAAACTGATCTGCTCATACTATGGGCTATAAATAAGTCAAGGCAAGCACACATGTGAAAGTTTTCTAAGTATATCATGGTCCATTCATCAGCCATTATGTAATCCTACAGAAATCTTTAATTAGCACTGTCTGGTGGATAACACATCTTAATATCCTAGTAGAGAACGTTTGTATATACTGCCAAATGCACACAGGTTCTTCTATTAAATCCAGCCATAGAATTGTCCATGCTCAAATGAATTGTGAATAAAGTACACTATGGTTGTGGAAGGACCTGTCTTAAAATTGTCAGGCAACTTAGCAAATGCATTATTTGCGAATTGTATAAGTCAAAATCAACTGGATGTGGTCTTGGTTATAGTGTTTGTACAATAGTCCATATTTCATAAAATCTCCAGATACATAAAAATGTCAGATGCTGATCTATTGGGTCCTCTTGGGCTTTTTTGTAACTGTAGTTTGGTTAATTGATGAGTACTGCTTTCCCTAAATGTTCACACCTGGCACTGGCTCATCAATAACTAATTGCCTGGATGATATACTAATCATAGCCCACAAATCAGTCTCCATTCATCATAAGTAGACTGCAGTTCAAGCTTCATCTGAAAATAGAAGTGAAATTTGAATTATAACAAGTTTTTCAAGTAAAAAAAACAATGTTAACAAGGATAAACAGATCCAATTATCAGTTTTAAAAGCAACAACTGTTTGCAAGCAATTTATTTTAAATTTAAATACGAGTTATCACTGTTGCAGAATAAACAGCACAATTTCGGCTTTCATAGCATGTGACATTACATTAATAAATTGAATTTTTCTTTTGGTTGTTATGAATAAAAGGCATGAGTATGATAATCAGTTTTAAAAGAAAAGTATGACACAAATCAATACCTAGATGCCTAGTTTCAACTGACTAGAGACTTATTTAGCTTTGAAAATAAAGTATAACACAAGTCAATATGCACATTTTAGTGAGGTTTAGTAGCTTACAGATTGAAAAAAATTTCTCCTTGGCCTTACCTTCCCCTAAGTTTTATTAAATTATGTTTTCAAGCATTATATTATTAAAATTGTTATAACTACACTATGGTTGAAACCTATGGTTAAACAAGTCTAACAAGTATATGCACCTAGATGCCTAGTTTTAACTTGACTTATTACTTTACAAATAATTTACTCACCCGCTTATTATATCATCTATTTCCATATCATCTGTATAGAGTGGCATAGACTAAGACCTTCCAGCATGAGATTCTGAAAGAAAATAATTTAACATTGAATCCTTAATGATGCCTTGACTGATGAAATAATAAAGCATGGGCCTTTAACTATAATCAAAACATATTTATGAAATTTAAAAAAGATTAATAGGCCAAACTTGGATTACACAAATTCCTCAGTTCAAGTCAATCAAGTCCAATAAGTTAATATTTTAAATATAAATTCACTATTTAAATATCATGATATGGGCCTATGTATAATATATATATATTGTATTTATTTTTACACTAGGCCCATATTTATTTAATTTTTTTTTAAGTAGGCATATTAGTCCTTTAGTAAGTTATTGTTTAGACTAAACTTAAGGTTAATAGACGTAACAATTAATCTATTTATACTACTAATATTTAGTAATACTATACACTATATTGATCTTTTATTCACATGGTACTTACTCACCTCTTTATAAAAAATCAACTCTATCAGATGACTGCATGAATGTTATCTAATAGTTGTAGGCCAGGGTGCAGCCTAAAAGAAGACTGTTGAACTTTTTCAATTGACTCGACTCTACTCCACACTAGCACTCCACAGCTTCCAACTTCAGACTGAAAAAAATAATTCCTGTTAACTTTTAATTAAAATACAAATAAAAAAAGCCTACATAACAATAGTCATAGTGTCACATTATAATTAGTAGGGCCTATAATCCTATAAATATAAACTAAGACTATAGGCTATAACAAAGCAGTATAAGGTCTAATCATATTGACCTTGTCATATAACTAACAACAAATAGTAGGATAGTTAAATATTAATATTATGGACATGTTGATTAATATATATAGTCCTATTATATAGTATAGCCTATAAGTCCTACAAGTTATTTATAATGATATCTGCGTAGACTAGTAGGCATACTATTTGGCTAATGTGACTTACTCGACTTCTTGTGTTTAAGTGGTCATCTGCTGTCTTGTATCTTCACACCATTGTCCAACCGATAACTGAGCGTAAGACTGAAAAAATTGTTTAAATAAAAAAAAAGGATTATTAATTTAATTAGTTCTTACATAGTTAATTAAATACTAGACTAGTATTATAAGCAGGCCATAGGCCCTATCTATGCAATTCATGATTCAGCTTTATAAACTGTTCTTATTTTCCTGCAATGATTCGAGTTTAATAGACTATACACTATAGACTATATGATTATTTATGATATAGGCCTAGATCTATAGTAGGCTATATTCCGCTATATAATTATATAGACCTATGGCCTATACCTATAGTATAGTAGGCTATATAGTATAGAAGTATAGAGGTTATATAATAGAAAAATATTAATATATTATAGTTAGGCTATAGTAGGCCTATTAAGTTAATTAAGGCCTATTATAATACTAAATTATAGGCTAGCCTATCAATATCCTATAAATATATATTCCTATACTCCTATACTTAATACTATATAACCATATAACCATATGCCATATATATAAACTAGGCCTATACTATATTGATTAATTTATATGAAGGTTTACAATTTAATTTAAGCCTGAAATAGACAAGACTATCTAATTATGTTAGACCTAGAAATCTAGACTAGATTTAGAATAAATAAAATAAAATAAATTTAAAATAGAATAGGACGCAATAATCTTCTTTATAGAAGGAGCGTCTGTAATAATCATAATGTAGCCTATAAGTTACCTACCTATAAGTGTATAAGATTTATTAAGATAAATGAAAAACTAAATGGTAATATTAATAATCTAGTCTAGATCTATATAATAAATATAATTAATTATAGTTTAATGATAATGTATTAACTTATTTTATTAACATTAAGTTCATTAACATAGTAGGGCCTATAGAATAGACGTCTATATAGGATAATTATAGGTCTATTCGACAATTCGGTTGGCCTCATGGCATATGAGCTTACCTATTATATAATAGAATTCATAGAAAAACAATGTAATCCTTCGGTTCGAAGAAAACAAGAGTAACAAGAGAATTAGAACAATTGTGAATCAAGAAACAGAGCCTTTAACTACAAAATGGCGCGCTACGTACACCATCGAGTTCTTTCATTGGCTGTAAGATAAAAATAAACACTAAAAACTTTGACTACAAATGCAAGAAACTAATCTCTTACTGACTCTTAGATCTACTGACCAAAGGTCATAAAACTCTTTTTATCGCTTCAACGTGTCTATCTCAATGTCCAAACCACATTGCCACTTAACATTTAAATTCACACATTCTATTGAAGTCTGTCATCTCAAGAGCAATTAGGCTTCTAGTTAGAAATTATTCCAAGATGGCCGTAATATGTCGGCAATTCAGGGAGATTTTTTTTTTTTTTTTTTTTTTTTTTTTTTTTTTTTTTTTTTTTTGCAGGTAAACGCGGGTTGAAACCAATAGGGCAACATTAGGGGAAAACCTAATCGAGTCCATTTATGCGTTTTGAAGGCCATATTAAGACCTAATCTCAATTGGGTTATTCCATATATACAATAAAATCTTGAAAAAATGTAAAATTAATAATAAAAAATTGAAGACATTAGATGTTTAAATCAACCTACCTGGTATTGAATTTTTTTAATGAAACTCAAATGAAAGTACAAAAAAAAATATTTGTAGGCCTATTCATTTTACTCGGTAGATCTTGATCTAGATCTATTCATAATAAAGAATTTTTTTTTTTTTAACTTAAATATACAATTTATTTTTTTATTAATGTCTAGGTCTAGATTAGATCTAGTCTATATTTAAATTCTACAAAAAAAAAAAACATTTAAAAAATGAGCTTAAACTTTATTAATTATGTTTAAATTCCTAAAAAAAAACATTTAAAAAATGATATTTAAATTTCTAACATCTACGGTAGCCTACTAAAACTAACTCGATTTATAACTTTAAAAACAGAACTAATTAAATACGTTTATTCCACCAAACAGTTAAAAATACATGAAAATGTTATAAACAACAATATATATATCGTTTATTACTAGATATCTATATAATTTAGGTTGCAATACTAGTCTAATGTATTTCAAAACTAACAACACAAATAACTAGATCTAAATCTAATGAAAAACACGAAGACGGCAAATATAGCTTAGAGCTATAATAAACTATTGACAGGGTATCATGAAACAAGAAAGAAACATGAAAGAAACCTCGCACTCTTAGACTCCCACTGAGTCGGTCATAAAACTTTTTTTTCTCTTACCACTTCACGGGATGGCCTGAGGCTATTCAATGATATGGGTAACATCACAAAAAGAAAGAAAAAAATCTTTTAGATTTCTAACCACAGTCGTCATAAAACTGGTCTCTATTAGCACTTCAATACGTGTAACTCCAAAACACATGGCCACTTAACGTTTAAATTCACACATTCTAATGAGGTTTAGGGTATTAGGTTTCTATTCGGCCTTTTCAGAAGTCTGCCGTAATAAGAAAAACCTAAAAGAAAACCATACGGCATTCATTGCGGCAATTTTATTAGGACGGGATTAGGAAAATCCCTAATCGGTACGGTGCGGGTAAAACCTAATGACTAATGGGGCCTGCGCTAGCCCCCATAGACGGTATTTGACTTTCAAATGGAGATGTTTAAGGGGTGGCCTAGCCTACTAATGTTGATTTTCTTTTCATGATCTTTAAATACAATTACTTCTCTGTTAGCATTTGACATTTTGAGCACCTCACACATTAGATATTTTCTGTCCATGCCACTTGTTGCATTAGTAGTCCTACATGGCATTAATTTAAGAAAATAGTATAATCTGTCTATTTTAATTAAATTTTAATGGCCTAAAATTTAGGAGTTTAACAAAACCTCATATCTCTTTTCAGACAATGTTTTAAAAGGACTGAACTCAGAGAATGAAGACAAACGAGATTTTTATATGTCTAAAGCCGATGAGATGATAGAAAAAATCCAGAAACAAAGTACAGTAAAGAAGAACATTGATGATACCAAAGATGATGAAGAGCCTAACTTGCCTAAAACTAAAACAGGTTTCTATTTTAATCTAATTTTTTGTAAAAATGTTGTGGCGTAAAGCCATAAAAAAAAGAATAATGGGTAAACAAATGTAAAAACAAATATGTAGTAAAAAAAAAAAATGACGTCGGACAAAATTGATCCTTAGCGTCGGTGAAGCAGCGTTCACCAGTTTCTGTGACCTATGTCATACTAAAGGATTGTGTGGCCAGTACAATGCCCAGCCTTCTTTATTCTACCCCAACTAAAGTCAATCAGAGCTGGTTAGACTCAGGGACACACTCCAGTCCCAGGAACAAATCCTAGCCTTCACCAGGAAATCAAACCCAGGACCTTTGGGTTGATGGTGCTGCCGCTCGGCCACCGTGCCTCTAAAAATAAATGTAGATCTACTTATTCTTATAGCTTTTCTCTTTTAAATTTAGATGGTTATATCCCATTTTATTTGAAGATCCTAAGTAAGGAAAAGGTGAGGGGCGAAATGGTTGTAATGTATATCCGTAAACTTTTTACAAACTAAATCTGCTTATAACTTTGACCCCAGGGGCAAGGTGGCAGAGTAGCAGCACATTTGACTGACGATCCAAAGGTTCTGGGTTCGAATCCCGGTGCAGGCTAGTATTCTTTTCATGGACTTGAGGGTGCCCCTGAGTCTACCCAGCTCTGGTGGGTACCTGACACTAGATGTGGTAAAGTAAAGGCGGCTGGGCATCATGCTGGCCACACATCCCCTCGTATGCCGTGGCAAAAAGAAACTGGTGAATGCTGCTTCACCAGCCCTATGATCAGTTTGGTCTGAAGGGTACTTATAACTTTGACCCACGACATTATGATTATACAATTCTCTACTGCATGATTTATTTGTCAGAAAAGACTAAAAAACAATATGAAATAATAGCAGACATAATAAAATATAAATAAATAAACATTTGAAGTAAATGAAATCAATGTTTTTTTTCAGGATTTAGTAAGACATTGATTAACAAAGACTGCTACAAGAATGATAGGGAACCAGTGCCTGGACCAGTGCTCACTGATGGGATGGATCAAAGTATGTATGTATGGTATATCCTGTTTAAAATTGTAAAAAATGACTAAATTATCCCTATCAGACCCATGTAGGTCCATATGGCTAGTTCACCAGTTTTTGTGGCCAAATTATACCAGGGGGATAGTGTAGCCAGCACAATGTTCATCCCATATTTACTTTTCCAAAACTAATATTCAAATACCTATTATAGATGCGTAAACTTTGGGGGGGGGGGCACCCTCAAGTCCTGAGGCGAAAAGTCTTTAATCTTAATTCAAGCCCTAGAACATTGGACTGGAGATCCAAACATGCTACTGCGTTTTCACCATGCATGAGATTTTAATTATACACTAGATAATGAGAATGAAGCAGCAGTGTCGTATTGTGATTATTATGATAAGTCGAAACACTGGAAACATTCTTGTGTTTTTTTTTCTGAGACTCAAACGATATTTCAGAGTATATTCACAGCTCTCAGAAATGTAGTGTAGACACACAGGGCATTGTGTTAGCTATATGATCTCTTTGAATGTCATGCCCACTAAAAATGGGAAACACTGTATCACCAGCTGGCTATGACAACCCCTCCCTCTGTTCCCCCTCAACCTACCATTACCGACACACTATATATCAATATGGAACAACAGAGAAAGACATGTAAATTTGTTTGTCTGGCATTGACTGCAAGAGAGCAAACAGCTATGCAGACTGGCTAATAGAAGAAGAAGTATCACCAGCTGTGACTCCAAAGGCAAATAAAGAGAGACTTCCTCCTTTAATAACTAAACTAAATGCTGATGGAAAATGTTTTGTTTGTTTGAACTAGAATCCTTTATGGCTGCTATGGAAGCTGACGCCATGGAAAGAGCTGAAAGGAGAAAAGAAAGAGAGAATATAGCAAACAGACTAAAGGAACAAGGAAACTGTGAGTTCAAGTTAGGAAATTATCAGAAAGCTTTGGAGCTGTATGATGAGGTACATCTGTTTTATTAAAGCATAATTTTGTCCTATAATTAAGTAAAGTACCAGTCAGTCCAAATTGATGCATAGGGCCAGTGAAGCAGCGTTCACCAGTTTATGTGGCAACGGCATACATTTCGTCTTATATACACAATCAAATCTAATTATCTTTTGTTATTTTTTTTTTTATAGCCTGATTTTTAAAAAATAGCTTTCTTATATTTAAAACACATTCTTTTAGACCTCTTACTGGTTTACTTTTACATAAGGTTGGTAAATACTATATTCTTGCATTGTGTCTTATGTTTTTCCTAAAGTTTTGTGATTTTAAATTAGAGCTATATCCTTTGATGTAATAAAAAAAGACTTTTTGCAGACTTTGCTGGCCTAGAGAACAATAGCAGTGTTCTTAGATAAAAATGACCTCTATGCATGCTTTTGTTGCTCAATGTTAAATGCACTCTTGGCTCACATTAAGTTTGTTGGCAGCGCTATATAAACCTATTATTATTATGTAAACATAATGTACATTTAATTCTGTGAGTGCCCATGTTTATAATGCCTTTTTTCCTAAACTCACGTTTATCTATTTTATGTAATAATTTATGTTTTTGGCCTAAACAAAAAATTTTAATTATGGTAACCCAATAATTAGATTCTAAAAGTTATGTAATAAGTTGAGGCATGCATGGACTCTTAGAGAAAACTGCCTTTTGTAGGGAAAAAAAATTAAATTAATGAAATACAAGAAAAATAGCCGTTTGGCTACCGTGTACAAAATCCAAAGGTAGTTTATGCAGGATGCATTCAATGCTACAGAATGATTGAAGTCTCCAAGTATTTAATTTCTGTAAGTGTTAGCATGAATCCTGTTGATATCTTCTTTTACTTGACCAAGCTTTTGCATTTACAGTGAACCCTCGCTACTTCGCGGTTCAACATTCGTGGATTCACGACTTTGTAGATTTTTTTCATTATATTATCTGAGAAAAATATATTGTAGATTTTCAGGAAATTTCTAAAATAGTGACCATATATTGCTAAACATTTTTGCCTGTGTACTTATGTACATACTGTAGATATCTGTACATTACCATAAAGGGTGGTTTGTTAACAGTACATAAAGGGAGGGTTTTAAAAGTCTGAATACACGTTAAATAAATACTGTAAATATGGTGTCCCTACTTCGCGGAATTTCAGCTATCGCGGCCGGTCTCAGAACCTATCTACCGGGATAAACGAGGGTTCACTGTATTGTCATTTAAAAAAAAATAATTATGAATATTTTTGTTCAGGCCATTGAACAGATTAGAGACAATTCTGTTCTGTACACAAACAGAGCTCAGGCCAGGATCAAACTTGGGCTTTATACAGAGGCACTGAAGGACTGTGACCTGGCCTTACGGGTAAGTGAACCTTAGAGGGGGGATTCTTGAATGAAAAACACATAACAGCTGATAATGATGTTGATGTTTGAAGAGTTATGTGACTTGAATGAATGGAAAGCTTTCATAAATACATTAAATTGAATGAGTTCAATAATGATAACATAATCTATGTAGTTTATGGTCTCAGCTCCACTAATGCAAACTTAAACTAATATTCAAGCAGCACAGATAAGCCTAACCCTGACAGCTGAAGGGGGTTTATTTTCAGTCAACTCACTAATCTATAGAATATTTACATTTCCAAAGAAAGTATAATTAATTACAGCCATGTATTTTAAAGAAAAACAAGATTTGCAAACAATGTGAATGCAATTTTTAAAAAGATGTGTTTGTTGACCAAGATAATTCTCTGTGCAGCTCTGGCCCAACTGTTTGAAGGCTCTTGTACACCAAGGCCACGCTCACTTGGCTCTGAAAGAATACGACAAAGCTAGAGAGAGTTATCTTCAGATTTTGCTGCTGGACTCAAAAAAGGAAAACATGGTGAAAGGTTGTTTAGTTATACAGCACCTTAAAATGTATAGTTATGGTTACTTAGTAATCTTACATTTGTCATTGATGTTACACTTGCTGGTATAAAGATAACTATTTCACTAAGACTTAAAACAACAAAATGTAAGAAATTGGTAAGAGCTGGTTTTTTTTAAAAAATGGGTCGTTCAGTGGATTCATTATTATCAGCATTGCATTTAATTTCATCAGCATTGCCTCTTGGCTTGTATAAGACATGCAAGAGCCTCTTGATCCTGAGTTCATTTCTCTAGCTGTATCTTCCCTTTTTGTCCCATTGTAGTTTACTGAAGTCTGGCACCAGTACATATCTGTGGATCATGTTTAGCTTGTCTTCTTTTCTCTAAATGTATTCATGTTGTAACGTAGTATTAAATAATCTCGAACCTATATGCGCTTGTTTATTTTTGCTAATGATGTAGTTGTTAGGAGGGAAGTGCGTAATAAGTTCCTGTGTTGATAGTTAAGTTGTTCTTGTCTTCTTTTTGGGAGAGAAACTATCTGTATCTGTATCTATATCTTTGTTTGAGTTATAATGTTTCAAAGTTGATTTTTTTTATTAAACTTAAATTTTTTAATCAAGGCGTCATGTCCTAATTCAACAGAATCACTGGACCCAAAGATTTATTCCTTTTCAATAGAAGTTACAATGTGAGAGCTTGTCATGTGAACATGTGGCTTATTATTCCAACATAAATCCACGTTGCCTCATCCGGTTGCCTTACTGACTAGACTTGTATTCATTGAATGTCTAACTCTGCGTTACTACGAACCAAATAAATCTGGAACAATCCTTTTTTTTTACCACTTCAAAAAATAAAATAAAACAATAAAAATGTCATTATTGTTCATTAAATAAGTTTATTGAGTCTTTTCCTTCCACAGAGTACATTGCTGATGTAAACAGGGCAGAAGAAGCCAGTCAGCAGGAGGCTAAAGCTACCCAGCTGTTTGAAGCTGGGGATGACATGGCCAAGGGCGTGGTGGAGTTACTGAACAAGGTCAACCAGAAAAACCAGATGCCCCTGTACTACTCTGGTGGCTGCAGAGTTCTATCTTCAGTTTTGACAGATGGTGTGTGGCGTCTAGATATTTACCTTAACTAACATCGCATGCAAAAATTGATTTTTCTTTAAGATACAATACAATTTTAAAACAATCTTTTGTTTACTTACTTTTTTTTACCATTCACCATTCACTTAGCACAAAAAAGGTATGGCTTTTATCTGCTCAAGACTGGGTTGCCCTTTTATCTGCTCAAGACTGGGTTGCCCTTTTATCTGCTCAAGACTGGGTTGCCCTTTTATCTGCTCAAGACTGGGTTGCCCTTTTAAAAACATGTCAGGATTTAAATCAGGATTTAAAATAAATAAATTTGGGTCTGGATGGGGGGGTCCCTATGTCCTATGTGTGAAGCCGGCTGGTCCAGCGGTTAGTTCACTGGACTGTCAACCAAAAACCAACTGACATTGTCACGGGTTCTATCCCTGCCACCTACGGATCCCTGTCGCCCTGCAGGAGTTTTGGGCCTAGTGGACGTAATAATCTTCTATCTAGAAGGAACGTCTGTAAACTTATAAGAAAAATGTGCACCCTTGTCTCGATGGGTTAATGACATCAACCAAAAGTATAATGTGTGTGTTGGGTGTTGTGCTGACCACAAAAAAAACAAAATTGGCAATGTTATATTAACTGATATAGAAATAAGTAAAAATTTCTTGTTTAGTTTTAATGTTACTCTTCAAAAAAAAAAGTTTGTATTAAAGATGTATGAATGAAATGGTACAATTTTTGTTGATTTCTTTACAGCTCAATCTCAGACACTATTCAGGAGTCATCATGGATTTAATCTAATCAAAGAACATCATTTATTAAACAGGTAAGAATTTCAATAAATGAGAAAACATCACAAAACTGTAAGCCATGCACTTTTGTAAGTTACTGCACTGAATTACAAAAGGAGGCTATGATTTTAGCCCTAAAGTTTTTTTCTATTGGACTGGGATACAATTTTGATATTTCTCATTTATACTTTATGCAAACTCTTTCCTCATACTATCTGTTATCTTTTGTGACAGTAATAGTGACTGTGTAACTGTGAGTGTGTAAGGGAGGGATGGAATAATTATAAACTGACTGAGACTTAGTGACACACATAGGACTGTATTATTATAATGTGTTGACCGGACGGTGACCTGAGAGGTCTGTGTTATTGTGTATGTGACTGGCTGGACAGAGTGAGCTTCGTTCATGGATGTCTCGTGAAGTTGTATAAATAGGGAGTGAATGGCTTCGATGTGCTAATGTAATGTGCTATAAAAGGATTGTAGGAATGAGAATAAAGTTTAGTTGTTACACCAAGCTAGTATGTTAAAGAAGTACTTTTACACTTTTTAGCTATCGGAAAAGATCTAGCGATGTCGCGGGAGAATTTTAAAAAATCAGATTTTGAGATCTCATGTTGATTTAGTCAACGCAAAAATCTTCTTTATAGAAGGAGCGTCTGTAATATACAAGACACTGTCTGTCTCCAGCAAAAATTATAATAGCTATACACAGCAAATAATAATAGTTATACACACAAAACAAGACTACTATTTGCTCCACTGTGATCAATGAAACACATAAATATATTTTATTTTAATTTATGTGGTGAAGCTTGAAGGGGGAATAACTGTTTTTGGTCCTTGCTTGGGCTCAGCTCCAGGGAAAAAGACCCTCTCTTGATGAAAAAGCATATCTTGAGGGGAAAAATGTCATGCACTGGACAAAAGACCCATCCCTGGTTAAAAAAAGACACACCCTGGACTAAAATGACAAAATGTAGACAAAAAGAACCAGCTCCAGACAAAAACACTGGCAGAGATAGAAGCAATATGAAGCAAGAATATAAAGTGTCATATCTGTTGGATGTCATCCTGAGAAACAAAGAGTTATATTTTCCTTTGCATCCTACAGGTGTTGGTCAGCTCCCGTCAACACTTTGTCAAAAGAAGAAAAAGATTTGTTGTCGGCGGCCCTGGAAATGTTAACAAGTGCTTGTAAAGAAAATGGTAAGATTATCTTTCCTTTGGTTACTTCTTTTGCATTTGAGACAATTAGGTTTGAAAGTAATGTTGCGCAGAAACAATGTTGTGATGTTTCAGGGTTGTCACAGTTGAATGTATAAAGAATGCTGGTTTAATCATACTACACTATGTCAAATGTTAAAATGTTTCACCGATAAAAAGTACACTGCAGTTCAACAGATAAAACAGTATTGATAATTCCGTCAGCCAGTGCAGAGTCCGTACTAGCACGTGCTGTTTTTTTCTACGGTATAAGGTTGTCTAATGCCCTGTTAAAATTATTTTTAAGTAGTATCTGATTAATTTATAAACATGTCACAATTTGTTATGTCACAACTCACCACATACTTTTGCGTTTTTGTTACTCAAAAGTTGGATCCCGTTGACCTGTCCATTGGAGTTTTTTGTGCCCTCCCCCCCCCCCCCCCCCCCACTGTGAACTGAGGTCACTGGGTCATTTTGTTTGTTATTGCCTAATGACCGCTCCCATTGGTCGGAAGTTGTGACGTGCCCTACTGGTTTCGCATGATAGAGAAACGAGAGTGTGTTGACAGCTTTGGTTTGAAGCAGCTGTGTGTTTTAAATCGCTTGTATTCGTTAAAAGTTTCTGTGTAGTTATATGATTATTAAAGATTGTTTTTCATTAATACTCTAGTTGCTTACTTGACTTCTAATGCTATAATGAACAATTAAAAGACCAGCCTAGATGGCGATCATAACAGGTTGATATTGATGTCTATTTATGTATTAATAATACAATTATTCTTTCAAATCCTAATAGTATTGCCAAAAATCTGCAACACAGTATATTTCTTAAATACATACAGCAATCTAATCTTGTTTCACATATAGTATTCAGTAAAACTCAATATACACTCTCTGATTAGTTTAAATGTAGATAATGGTCTTAGAATAAAGTTATTTTTTTTTCTTTACCAGAGACCAATCAACAACTGCTCTTGGGTATCCCAGAAGTCCCTGTGCAGATCCTAGCCATACTTGTGTTTAACTTTAAAGGTCAAGGACGTATGCTGAAAATATCCTGCCTGGACCTCCTTCATGAGATATCCCTCACGTCTGCTGGCAGGGCTTCCATTGTCATCAAGTTCAATATTGATAGGTCAAACATTTTGTTTTTTTTAAGTAATAAAAATCTACCATCCTTCAAATAATGTTTTTACTGCTAATAAAGGGGAAAAAAAGGGCTCAATGCATAACAATTTTTTTGTTACATTTTAGACTGACTGCAGCTTTATTTCCTTTGATGTTGAAGAGTTCCACCTATGGCAGCACTGCTGCTGCTGTGTTGAACAATATTGCCTTGGAGCAAAGGTTAACAAAATATTTTTAAACCTTTTATTTTGTGTGTAAACATTTTTATAAATATAGTGTATGAATTAACTTATAGTTATACTAAGAACAAGAAAATTAACACTGTGATAATTTAAAGAGGATATAAGATAATATAAATTGAGACTCAAACCAAGTAGTTTACTAAAAGGATTTTTAAAAGGATGATTACATAAAAACACTTTTTCTGTTAACCCTTTAACTGCCGCAGGTTTTTAATATAAATATTTGCTGACTTAGCATATTTTTACCATTTTATTATTCATTTATGATGTCGATGTGACATCCACGGTATTTAAGGGGTTAACTCATTCATTATTAAATTGAAACTGAGCTACATTCTTTAAAAAAAAATGTAACTAAAGTTAATCCATATTGTAATTTGAAGTTATAAAAAAATTTATAGTGGATGTTTTTTTGTTTGCTTGTCTGCAGACTGAAATCTCTTCTGAGAGACAAGATTGAGGAAATGATTCTGCCAGGATTTGAAAGTTTATTGGTAAGATCAAGGCTGTCTTGTAAAATGTCTCAATTCTACAAAAGTATAATTCTACAAAAGTATAATTTCTACAATTTTTATTTTTTTTAAACTTTTAACATGTGTACACTTTTTCTGTTTTCAGAAGAGCAACACTCTCCCTGGCATTGTAAGTTTGGCTGCTTCTGCTGCAACCAATTTGGCAGGAGATCAAATCATCAGAAACAAAATGTCTGCACGGAAGGAATTGTGGGACAATGTCGGACATTTATTAGTCAGTTTTTGTTTGTTTGTTGTTGTTTTTTTATTTACTGAGTTAAAGTCTCATTTATATTCTTAAATTGATAAATAAAAGTATATATTTAGTTTTTTTATTCTTATTAAGATTTAATTTTTTACACAACTTTTATTTAAAGTCTTAAGCCTTAAATTTCAAGTTGTATTTAAAGTAACATTTCAAGAAACCTGGTTATAAGACATTGTGGTTGTTTTATTTCTATGCAGAAATGTTATACAGACTCCAAACTGAATTCTCCGTTGGAACACCTGACAGGGCTGCTTTTGAACCTCAGCACGAACGTGCCTCCCTCTCACCTTGAGTCCGTCGGCGCTCACGTGGCAGTAAACTGCTACCACCTGGCCTCGTCCGGCGGCCTCACTGACCTGTGCACTTCCAGGTCCCTGGGCATCCTCGGCAACCTGCTGCCTCACTGCCACAGTGCCGTCAGTTTCATGGGCCAGGAACAGCGGGGGCTTGTCCTACTTAACTTTATGAAGGTAAGTGATGTCAGCCATGTTGGCATGACCAATAAGTGAATACTTAAACTTTTATCCCTCCCAATCTAGCTCACTCATGCTCTCTCTCTCTCTCCCTTCTCTCTATCTAATGCCCATACACGAAATAAAAATAAATCTTTAATAGTTGAATCAAATTTCCTTTGTCAATATTTCCCAGAGTCAAGACCCAGCAATTTACAAACCAGCTCTGAAGTGTACTTCTATACTAGCTCAGAATGATGAAGACATTAGAAATCTAATCGTCAAGAACAAAGGTATTTACCAGTAACTTTTTACTGGCAGTAACTTTGTTGGTCATTAGACTATTTTTTTTTTTTAATTATTGCCATAGCAGTTAGAATATTGAAGGTTGTGTTTTTTTTTTTTATTTGTGGATAATATATCTGCTGCCATACAAAAATATTATGAGCAGCAGCGCGTTCAACTGGCCTACTGACTGTCCTGGGTTTGAATCCTGGTGAAGGCTAGGATTTTTTCCCTGGACTCAAGGGGGTGTCCCTGAGTCTGCCCAGCTCTGACAGGTACCTGACTTTAGTTGGTGTTAAAGTAAAGGCGGCTGGGCATTGTGCTGGCCACACATCCCCTAGTATTCACATTGCCACTGAAACTGGTGAACGCGTCTTTGCTGGTCCTATAATCAATTTGGTCTGACAGGATACTATACTTTTCTTTAAATTAGGCTATTAAAGATAATGTCTACCATTGCTTCAAACTGTCAGTTAAATTGTATTGTAAAAAAATAAATAATCTATAAAATTAATATACTAAGTGTGTGATTGTTATATATACATCAGCTAAACACTAACCACTCAACGCACACCTAAGGGGAACCAACATAAAATCTGATACACCCATCTAACTGTAAACATTATTCCCACCCACATTACACAAACTACCATTACTAAAACACTACAGCCATATAGAACAACTAAAAAGAACTTGTACATTTGTCTGTCATTGACCACAAGAGAGACTGGCTGCAGACTGGCTAATAGAAGAAGAAGAATACATATAATCTCTAATAACTTTAAAAATCTATGTAGAATCATTGAAATCTTCTTGTATGTTTTTACAATGTCTTTATAACTTAAAAATCTATATGGCTGTACCATAAGAGTAACGGAATTCTATTAATAGTCTAATTGTGTTTCTCTAATTTTTGTGATTGTTATTAAATTGTTAGTATTGCAATGTTGTTTATCTATCTGTTGATATTTACACAACTTCCCTGTATGCAAATTTCAATCTTCCTATTCAGGTACTTCTGTTCTTGTGAGCTTTCTGACAGCGGAGGATGAGGTGGTCATTGGCAATGCGGCCCTGTGCCTGTCCCAACTGTGCCAGCTGAAGCAGGTGTGTGCCAAGCTGACCAAGACAAACATCATCCAGAAGCTGTTGGAGCTGGCCAGGGATGGCAGGAAGCCCACGTGCCAGGCCAACTGTGCCATTCTGGTGGGGAAACTAGTGCAGGGAGACGGCAGGCAAGTGACATGGGAACTTAAATTGGGCATCTGACTTATAAGTTAACAGACGTTCTTTCTAGATAGAAGATTATTACGTCCAATAGGTTAAGTTTAGAAAACCTGCAGGGTGGCAGGGATTGGTCGGCGGTAGGGCTAGAACCCGGGTCCTTTTGTTGACAGTCTGGTGAACAAATTGCAGTTCCATCCAGCCTCGTGGCTCTTCTTATTGCAGTTCCGTCCAGCCTCGTGGCTCTTCTTCTTGCACTTCCGTCCAGCCTCGTGGCTCTTCTTATTGCAGTTCCATCCAGCCTCGTGGCTCTTCTTCTTGCAGTTCCATCCAGCCTCGTGGCTCTTCTTATTGCAGTTCCGTCCAGCCTCGTGGCTCTTCTTCTTGCAGTTCCGTCCAGCCTCGTGGCTCTTCTTCTTGCAGTTCCGTCCAGCCTCGTGGCTCTTTTTCTTGCAATTCCGTCCAGCCTCGTGGCTCTTCTTCTTGCAGTTCCGTCCAGCCTCGTGGCTCTTCTTCTTCATATTATTGTGGAGACAGATGATATAGTTTCACTTTATGTTTTTAGTCCAACCCTTCAGTGAAGATTTGAAAGCCGGCACAGAAGGGGCAGTGATATAGGCCAGTGTTCCACACTGACTTTTGCTCTTATAAGGTAAGGTAAATCTGGTAAAATTGATTCGGGATTCATATGGCTAGTAAAATCTAGAAATTTTCCATAATGGAGAAATAATTTGTGTAAAATCAATAAGAATAATTAATAAACATATGTTCTGAAGGAGTCTATTCTCATTGTGGATTGGACTAGCTGAATAAAAATTAATACATTTAACAATGACATTTATTGGGAAAATTGTAAACAGTTTGGGAAAATGATTTCCGAAATTTTAGGGAAATTTGAAATAAATTTTACAGTAAGAATATTGTGGAGACAAATCTTGTAATAACCAAAATACCAATACACCTTTGGTCTTCTAGAACATCTGAACCATGTTCAGGAGTGAACCAAGAGGGGGGGGGGAACACCTAGGTACTGTCCATGGTCCGAGTCTAGTCTTGCATTTTGATTAGTGTGCTTTAAATGATGTTAAGTTACTGGTTTTCCTGGTTTGTTCAGGCAACCCATTCCATGCCCGCGGATGCCACTCAGGAAGAAAGATTGATGTTATATAAAATTTGTATGCTCACATTCTCTGTACTATCTTGGCGTTGGTTACATGTAAGCAGAATTTAAACTGATGAATTACACTATATATATATATAAGGTTATTTATATTTTCATAATCTCTATTCAGGCATTTAGACAGACTGAGAGAACTCCACGGTATTGAGATTCTTCATAGCTGCATGAAACATGTTATATAAAGGAGATCAATTTTTGTATTGATTGCCTTCACCCATACTTAGCCTCAAGGATTGTCAAGTTTTAAAGTTGGCATTACATATATATATGGTGCAGCTTGTGTATATTTGATTTTTTCATGATGTTATGTTGAAATTTTTAATACAATTAATGATTGAAAAAAATCTTAAGTGTTAGATCTAAGTGTTATGATTTGATATATGAAACAAATATACCATTAAAATAAATGTTTAACAATATATGCCCAATTATTATTTCATAATCAAGATGAAACAAGAATTGTGCCATTCTTTACCTACAATTTCTAAGCAGCCAATGAAGTGAAACTAAACATTATAACCTATCCAGGCTTTATGCTGACCTCATGAACTTCTCATAGCATGACTACAGGAACTTGAACAGTTAGGGTATAACAATAATATAATCTTATTATAACACAATGTCAATCTAACAGTTAGGGTATAACAATAATATAACCTTATTATAACACTAACACAATGTAAATCTAACAGCTAGGGCATAACAATAATATAACCTTATTATAACACAATGTCAATCTAACAGTTAGGGTATAACAATAATATAACCTTATTATAACACAATGTCAATCTAACAACTTTTTGACAATGAATTTGAAATAAACAAACAAAAAATGAAACAACAATAAATTTGCAGGGAAAATGAAAATTTTCTTGCGCCTAATTAGATTATCGTCAAAACACCATATGATCAGAGCCTTCACAAGCATACGCAGCACCCCAGGGCAAAAGTTTCAGCAACGCCCCCTTGCATACTGTAACCGCTTTTAGTGCTATATTTAGACTATGTTTGCCGCTACCTAGAAGTGTCGCCCCAGGGCAAATGCCCCCCCCCCCATTTGTGAGGGCACTGCATATAACTTTAATTAGTCTATAAAATAATTATTTATTGTTACTGTTTGGTTCTTGACGAAAATATATATTATAATACATGTGAACTAGTGTATAAACGATGGAGGTTTTTAATTGATTTATAACTTACTTATGAGCCTAAGCTATGACATTTGGCATGACTAGAAAGATCTATATATTATCTTGTTTAACTTGCTCTCATTCAAGTAATTGGTCAGGTTTGTTTTTCCTGTGCCTTAACTTTTGCATAATTTTTTACCTGATTAATCCATTTTTGATAAATTTTTTTCACTTTTTTATAGATAAATCAATTAGCTTTCATATAACACCCAAAGTTGATACCTTTATCTTATTTTGACTGATTCAGTTCCATTACAAGGGTTTGTATCACATTTTACCCTATTCCTGTCCATTATTAAAAATATATTCAATGTCTTGAGAAGATTTCTACAGAGAGTCAACAATTTCTCAAACAATAAAAGACAAGGTTTATACAGTTCTGGAAAATAAAGAGAAATGGAATTTATTTTGTTTAAATTCCAAAATCGACAAAGTTTTAGGGAAAGTTTGTGAATTTTGCTGAAATTGACAGTTGGTTAAAAAAAATATAACTTTTCATTTTAAAAAAAAAAAAACATTATTTTTCTGTGGGTACTTAAAAACATTCACAAACATTTTTTTTTATTTCGACTATGTATATTTCACAAATATCAAATTATGTATTAATTTGTGAATATTTTTGTAAAGTTTGGGAACAGTTCAGGAATGTTTTTAATAATTTCAGAGTAAGAATCCTGAAAAAGAAGCAAAACAAAAAGCAACAACTCAAGCTGTCTTTACATTTCTGCATATTGCATTTTTATTGACTTTGTAAAATATTTAAATACATCCAAGAAATGAGAGAGGGGGGGGGGAAATGTTTTAAGCTAAATAATAAAACAACAACAGAATAGGACATAAAATAAACAAGCCTGACATTTTTAAAATGTTTACAGTATTCCCACAAATGTAACACAAAATGTCCATGTGTAGAAAAAAAAACAACTTCAAAAACTTTAACCGAAGTACCTTTAGGGCAACAGAACAAACAAAGAAATATCATTCTTAGTTTGTTTTTGTTTTTTAAACTGTCTCATAACAAACTCTGCTAGAAAAACGAAATTAAAGAACTTTAATCCTTATAACTTTAAAGATTTGAATGTATGAATGAATCCAATGAGAGAACAAATTAACTACAAGCCTATTAAAAAAATGTGCAAAGAGAAACAAAGAAGATTTTTAACCCAAAAACAAAAATGAAAAATGAAGAGAGAAAAATAACTTCTAGAAAAAAAAAAAACTGAACCTTTTCAAAGCCAAACATTCTGTGAAGGAAAAACTAACAAAATTTTGTTCCCTGAGGCAAAGCTCTTTAGCCATGTAACAAAAAAAAATAAAGGTATATTGAAAACTAACAAAATAATAATTCTGACTTACAAACAAACAACAAGAAAAGTAAATTCATTTCTTTAACTTCTAAAGTAAGCCAAATGCATGATGGGAATCTAGTGATAAAAATGAACCAACCAACAAGAGAGAAAAACTCCCAGCTGTACTGAAATTATTCTCTGCAACTTCCAAACATTTAACCCCCAAAATTTTCTTAACAAATTCTTTTATATTAGATTCAGATACATTTTGTTTTTCCATTCTAAAAAAAAAAACAAATGAAATTTTCAAGGCCAAAAAAAAACAACTCATACACACACACACACACAAACTTCACCTGAGTAGAGTGAGCAATGTTGGTTTGTTAGGGAAGGAAAAAGGAAAGGAAAACAACTATCAAGGTCACTTCTGCGACCTTTCCATCAACACCAGCAAAAAAAATGTCAGTTTCTTTATCTTGCTAACAAGTCAGCTCATTTTTATAATCTCACACAATCTTACACAAAGAATTGGGAGAGGGTGGGAAAACAAGATTTCTGACCCCACATGAATATCCATGCCAACCACAATTGAGGACTTTATGGTGCATTTAAAACTTTATAAAAGAAAACTGGTTTGAAACCTCACTAAAAAAAAACAACAACAAAATATTTTTACAAAATCCCAAAGCCTAAATAAGGAGTTAAACTATTGATCTCTAGCTAGCAAGCAGTGTTATATTTCTCTGCATACCATGATTCTAGTTCAAGACATAATAATTTGTGTTAGTATTGTTAGTGCCCCTGCTGTCTATCCAACAATTGTGTTGGTGGGGCGGGGGGGGGGGGGGGGCTCTACAGCTGATGTTAAAAGATGAAACTCAACATTGGGCAAAAACAAAGAGCTGCCAACTTATACGTTTTGCAGAAGTTCCTTCTAGATAGAAAATTATTATTACGTCCACTGGGCCCAAAACTCCTGCAGGGCGACACACGGATGGGAAGTTGTTTTTTTTTACATTCTGGTGAACTAACCACAGGATAAGAGATTATTTCTTTTAACCCCTTAAATACTGAGGACGTCACATCGACATCATAAATAATAAAGAAATGGTAACTA
This sequence comes from Anisus vortex, assembly GCA_949126835.1. Taxonomy (NCBI): domain Eukaryota; kingdom Metazoa; phylum Mollusca; class Gastropoda; family Planorbidae; genus Anisus; species Anisus vortex. The sequence continues at coordinate 40,768,207 of OX421500.1, read as the reverse complement.
TATGCAAAGTCAGCAAATATTTATATTAAAAACCTGTGGTAGTTAAAGGGTTAATTAAACTTTAGCTCCCCCCCCAGCTCTACCCAAAGCCTGATACATTTCCTTCTGGACGAGACTTTCTTTAAAACAAATAAATTGTGGCACAATTAATTCAAGCTTCCCTTGTAATTGCAAAGAATTCCTTTTAAAATGTTCCAAGCAGCTTGAAAACATTTCTGTATGAACTGAATGTGTAAAGTAAACATTTTTTAAGTCAATGTCTTCAGCTAAATGCATTGCTATTCACAAAGCTTTTGTATTTGTTTTAATAATGTACATGTATTCACTAAATGTAATCATAGAACAAAGTCAATTATTCCCCCTCTCAACACATTTTCCATTTAACCCTTCTCGCCCCTACCTACTTTCATGCTATGTAAGCCCTAACCGGCTATTATTTTATTAATTACTCCCCACGGCCCTGACTTTATTTTAGAATGGCTGAAACTTTCTATAGGGTTCCGGAATTATATTTTTACTACTTTGTTTCTAAAAAGTAATCATAACATGTAGAAAGTAAATGGTTTTAAAAACTTAATAACTTAACTTATTGAACTCATCTAATCAACAAAATAATTGGATTTACTAGCAAAATTAATTCATAGGAAAAAGTTTCATCCACACCCAATAGCAGAAGGTGAATTGCTATCAGCCATTAGAACTTCACTTTCAGCCATTAGAACTTCACTTTCAATTTCACAAAAAAACAAAAAAAACTCAATAATTGGTCAATTTTCACAGCTTAAAAAGCGAAATAAAATAAATATTCTGCCCGAGACTATGGTAAAAGGTCAAATCCTTTTTTTTTCTTTTTTAAATAGATACCCTTCATTGGGGAAAATATACGTGCCTGTGCCATAGGGAATTGCATCTGCTGATGGAAATATATGCGCTTGGGACAGAGGGGAAAAAAAGTAGGTAGATTGAAAAATACGCGCCTGGGGCCGTAAGGGTAAAGATATCATATATGTTTCAACTTACTATCTAAACTTTGTTTTTCAAAACAGGACAAAAAAAAATTAAGTCTCACCAATGACTTAGTCCAAGTCAGGACATAACAAAATAAAAATACTTGTTTTAAAACACAACAACATTCTTAATGATGACCTGGTTATAAAGGAGAAAGTAAAGGGCAAGAACTCTGTTGTATTACAAGATCAATAACTCCTTACCACAAATTCTTTTTTTTCTGGTTTAACCATGAGCCAAAAACAACAATGGAACAGTATAAATAATCATGCACACACTGACTAACATACAAAAAAAAATGATGAGACTTAATCCTTTTTTTTGTTTTTATATGTTGATCAAATGGTTGTAGGATTTCATTTGAGTGGACATTGTGTTGGCCTCAAAATCTCTCCTTCCACAGACATGATTGTAAACCTTTAAGGTGTTCCCTAGCAAAGAGTGTCTGAAAAATATTCTTAATGGGAATTCTTCTTCTTCAACCAAGTATCTCAGCTGTTGACTTGAGGGTTTGAAGGGTGTTCTAGTTTTTTTTAAAACTTATCTTCTAACGTGTTTTTATTTTCAATCAAAGATCTAAGTAGTTTCTCTTAGGCCTGACCTATAATATATTAGTACATAGCTTAAGACACCAATGGACACTAACTTTAAAAAAATATAACAAAGGCAACAGCTTTCTGCCCTATGGGTGAGTACATATGCAGGACATACATACGGGATATTATTCAACCATCATACGCAGACACCAATCCTCATTATACATACAGTCCAGACAGGCTTTAACAAACAAACAAACAGGTTATATAAGTTAGTATATTTCTTCTATATAGTATCTTATTATTTCTCTCTATACAGTATATCTTATTGCGCTTATAATAATTACATTATACTCTGCAGCACTGGACATTGAAATGCATAATTTAAACAAAGAAAAAATGTATTTAAAAAAGAAAACAACGACATTGGGGTTTTTGCCTCCTCCCCCCCCCCCTCCTTGCGTATGGACACCAAAATTGAAAGCAAATTATGAAACTGTGCCATGTCTTCACTGCACAGAAAGTCTGAAAAGCCTGGGAGTTAATGCATGACCCCCCAGAGGTGAGAAAACACCACCGGCACTACGGCAATGGTATGAAATATTAACAATACATATTTAAATTTAATATACAGGTCTTACAACAACAAAAAATGTAGTCTTAAGGGGCACGGTAGCCGATCGGCAGCGCGTCCGACTGGCGAGCCGAAGGTCCCGGGTTCGAAATCTGGTGCAGGCTAGGATTATTTCCCGGGTCTGGAGGGTGTCCCTGAGTCTACCCAGCTCTGATGGGTACCTGACCTTAGTTGGGGTAAAGTAAAGGCGGCTGTGCATAGTGCTGGCCACACAATCAACTAGTATGCCGTGGCCACAGAAACTGGTGAATGCTGCTTCATCGGATCTATGGATCAATTCTGTCCGTCAGGTACTTTACTAGGTGACTTTACTACGAAAACAATGATCATCAACTAGATTTTCGCTCTACAACAGATTACTTTATTTCTTCTAAAACTCTCTTTCCAGTCAAACACATTGCTCATTGAAACATAGTAAGATCGAACATTTCTTTTATCACCATCCGCAATATTGTTGTTGTTTTTTTTTTTATTGAGGGGAAGGAGGCGGGGGGCAGGGCTCTAAGCAAAACCCTTGTTTGTTATTCACCTGGAAACATTTTTTTTTTTTCACATCAATTACAAATAAAAAAAAGGATACTATTTAAATGTTAAAAAAAACAAAGAACAAAGAACATGATAAAGTGTAACAGAAATAAACAATGGTGTTCAAGTCATTACAACATGATAGAAATCTGTAGAAAATATACAATAAAACATTTGAGACATATCTTTTGACAGTTTGCAAGATTCTTGGGGGCCACATCACAGGACTAATGGCACAAAAACTCCTACATTCCTAATCTGTTTAAAAAAAAAAACAATTCACAACTAGCACCTTGTGACTCTCTTCTTCTTATCCATATTGGTTTAACCCAAATGTAACCCCCACCCTTCCACCCCCAACTCTTCAGCATAATTTTTTATCTCACATATTGTGCCTACCTCCCCCAGTCCCCATGCATAATGGTTTATCTGACATTTCCCCACACAAAATAGTTTTTACCCCAGATATAACACCCCCTCTGCATAATGGTTTAAGCCAGCTCTATCACCCCGCTGCATAATAGTTCATCCCAGTTCTATACCCCCCCCACCTGCATAATGGTTCAGCCCAGATCTACCCCCCTACACACATATAAATATATATCAGCATGAACATTAAAAAAAAAATGTTTTCGGAGCATTTCAATATGGCTTATACTGACTTACAAAATGTATCGTATTTATAAAATAAAAAATAAAATAAAAACCCTTTCAATGTATCAGTAATTTCAGTACTTATAATTTCAGTAAAAAAAATTGTTAACTAACAAGATTAGTTTCATTCTTAACTGAACTGTTAATTAATGAAGGATGAAATGAACTTCAGGAATTCTCATACATATTAAAACGTACACAAGGATATTTACTAAGAAAACAAGTTTTACTTTTGTTAATGAATAACGATATATATTTGACTGTTGGACTCAATGACATATACACATATATATATATGTCCTGGTACATGATTTATAAACAAATTTTTATCCTCGGCATACAATATAGAAATAACAACACTGCAGCTCTGATGATTTGAAAACAAAAATTATCATTTTAAATTCCTGATTGCATTCTGTCCGTGTGTATATATCTAGACTTCCTTAACGCCTTGTATACATTTTGATTGCATGATCAGGTTTAAAATTTTAAAAATGTTAGGTCGTCGCCAACTAAGAAGAGGTGAACTTTATGTTTTCATCTACACGATATTTACAGAGGGCTTGGGTCTCAAAGATTTCTTCTCAGCTGCTCAAATTTGTTAAGTAACAAAAACTGAGAACAAAGTTGAGAGCATAAAATGAATGCTTCACAAGTTAAAAAAAAAAAACAAAAAAAAAAAGATAAATTACAAATATTTTTATCGCTTTTGGGTTTTGAATTATCTCATTTTTTTTTTTTTTGTATAAAATAAAATTTTACATATTTACATGAACAATGGGTGACAATACAAGAAGGTGTTGATAACGCCCTTTCCCCTCCCCTGGGCGAAAGAAGGAAAAGATTTTTCAGGGCTTCCTGTCGCCCACAGGGGCGAAAAGGGCTCAGCGCCCCCCCTCCCAATCTCGGAGGTTAGCGAAGAAGGGGCCGTATGACATGAACATTAAAAAAAATGGTTAAAAGGTGACTGTACAACAGTCAGGGTCGACCTCAATAAAGTCTGTAAAAGGGAACTTTAGATTTGTACAAAGCATAGATATATTGGACAGGTTGGGGGCAAAATAATTTACAGGGACACAGGTGATCTCGGACAGCACAAGAAAACAAAAACAACAACAACATCTGTTTGCGAGGCGGAGGGTTGCATCACTGGCCGCTAGATCCCCCGAGATACATTATCCCTTTGAAGGCCCCGGCCTCTATATCCACTCGGCAGATGGGGCAGTTCTTGTTGGTGGACAGCCATTGGTCGACGCACTCACTGTGGAACAGGTGCATGCAGGGAAGCCTCCTAAAGTAGAAAAAAATAAATCAATATATTTAATTACTGTGAGCAGAGAGGTTATATGTTTGTTTGTAAATGTATATATATTTGTCCTTTATAGACTGCGTTATAGGCCATTTGAGGTGACGGGACAAAAGTTAAATACATATATTGGTATCGTCCTCCAAAAAAAACTTTTATTATATCAACTATATTACAAATTTCGTTTATTTATTTTTTAAATAAAAGTACAAAAAATTATGTTAAAGATTATAAACTGGGGCCCCATTTACAAAATATAACAGAGTGATGCCCCTTTAAAAATGCTTTCAAATTATGTCTTGTTTGGTCGTTCCATGTTGCAAAAGCTTTTTTTTTTTTTTTTGATAGTTCTCTTTTTGATAGTTTTTATTCTTTAAACAAAACATATTGTAGGCATTCGTTTCTCCGTCATTTTGACAGGGCATATATACTAGTAATGGGCATAAATACTAGCAATTTCATATTTTGCCACTGATATGAAATTACGTTCAACACACACCAATAATTAAGGGGAGTTAAATTTCATAGATTAAACAAGCTAATGAAAAACAGCACACAGAAATATCTCATTATCTATGCATGTCTATTTAAACATCTATATCTACGATAGTTAGCTGAGACAGCATATCACTGTCTATTTAAACATCTATATTTAAGATAGTTAGCTGAGACAACATATCACTGTCTATTTAAACATCTCTATCTACGATAGTTAGCTGAGACAACATATCACTGTCTATTTAAACATCTATATCTACGATAGTTAGCTGAGACAATATATCACTGTCTATTTAAACATCTATATCTACGATAGTTAGCTGAGACAACATATCACTGTCTATTTAAACATCTATATCTACGATAGTTAGCTGAGACAACATATCAATGTCTATTTAAACATCTATATCTAAGATAGTTAGCTGAGACAACATATCACTGTCTATTTAAACATCTATATCTACGATAGTTAGCTGAGACAACATACCTGACATCTTCTCCACTCTCAAACTCACTCAGGCAGATTGTGCATTTCTCTTGGTGGTTGTTGCCCTCAGCACCTCCCTCGCCAGTTGACTCCACCTAAAAGTAGTAAAAAAAACAAAATACTATTTTTAACTTTTTACCCACAAGACTATACCTAAACATAAAAAAACTTAGTACTATCTACAGACCTGCCAAGTTGAAAACTTCAAAATTAGTAGTGAGCCACCTCAAAATTTGTATTTTGACCCCCAAATTTGTATTCCTTAGACCCCCAAATTAGTAGTCAATTAGTAGGAATATTATAAGCATTTTTACTCGACGTTTTACACAGTGTATTTATTTCACTCATGAGTCATACTGAGCATACTCATATCCATTTCAAAGAAGCCTAAGAAGCTTCATAAAGTTTACACTATTGAATATAACATAGAATAGGCTCATAGGGGCCTACTATTTTAATTCAATTGTAAATTAAATGAGTTACTAGAACTTTAGAATTAGACTCAATTTCAATAAATTTTTAATTAGAGACGACTGCTAGCCAAGAATTTGAAAGAAACCCTTAGCCGGGCTTGGGCGCTTGGCTTATCCACCTAGCCTAGCCTTAGTTATAGTATAGTCATCAGCATGATTAGCGCAATAAGCTTCATGGCTTCATTAGCCCTACTCTCTTGCCTGGCCCTTGGAGCGAAATATAATGCTATTCAATTTATTCATTTGTTGATAGAAACGATACAGTATCCCAGAATAATCAGTTTTAACGAATGTGAACTTTTTTTTATATAGATCAGTGAGGGACACAAATATTTATTAAATGCAACTTCCGGCCGGAAATCGTAATTTTAGCTCTGAGAGCGTTGGCATGTGTCCCATTCGCATTTTTATATATACAAAATTTGTATTTTTCTTAGAAAATCAGAAAAAAAAAACGTAGTTTTTTGCTTTTTAGCGAAAATCGGAGAAAATTCGTAGTTTTTTTGCCCATTTCGTAATTTCGTAGTCGGACCTTGTTTTTCGTATAAACTACGAAAAATTCGTAGTTCTTGGCAGGTCTGCTATCTATAACTTTTTACCCACAAGACTATACCTAAAAGTAAAAAAAACTTTGTACTATCTATAATTTTTACCCACAAGACTTTATCTAAACATAAAAAAAACTTTGTACTATCTATAATTTTTACCCACAAGACTATACCTAAAAGTAAAAAAACTTAGTACTATCTATAATTTTTACCCACAAGGCTATACCTAAACATAAAAAAAACTTAGTACTATCTATAATTTTTACCCACAAGACTATACCTAAACATAAAAAAACTTAGTACTATCTATAATTTTTACCCACAAGACTATACCTAAACATAAAAAAACTTAGTACTATCTATAATTTTTACCCATAAGTATATACCTAAACATAAAAAAAACTTAGTACTATCTATAATTTTTACCCACAAGACTATACCTAAACATAAAAAAAACTTAGTACTATCTATAATTTTTACCCACAAGACTATACCTAAACATAAAAAAACTTAGTACTATCTATAATTTTTACCCAGAAGACTATACCTAAACATAAAAAAACTTAGTACTATCTATAATTTTTACCCACAAGACTATACCTAAACATAAAAAAACTTAGTACTATCTATAATTTTTACCCACAAGACTATACCTAAACATAAAAAAAACTTAGTACTATCTATAATTTTTACCCACAAGGCTATACCTAAACATAAAAAAACTTAGTACTATCTATAATTTTTACCCACAAGACTATACCTAAACATAAAAAAAACTTAGTACTATCTATAATTTTTACCCACAAGACTATACCTAAACATAAAAAAACTTAGTCCTATCTATAATTTTTACCTACAAGACTATACCTAAACATAAAAAAACTTAGTACTATCTATAATTTTTACCCACAAGACTATACCTAAACATAAAAAAACTTAGTCCTATCTATAATTTTTACCCACAAGACTATACCTAAACATAAAAAAACTTAGTACTATCTATAATTTTTACCCACAAGACTATACCTAAACATAAAAAAAACTTAGTACTATCTATAATTTTTACCCACAAGACTATACCTAAACATAAAAAAACTTAGTACTATCTATAATTTTTACCCACAAGACTATACCTAAACATAAAAAAACTTAGTCCTATCTATAATTTTTACCCACAAGACTATACCTAAACATAAAAAAACTTAGTACTATCTATAATTTTTACCCACAAGACTATACCTAAACATAAAAAAACTTAGTACTATCTATAATTTTTACCCACAAGACTATACCTAAACATAAAAAAACTTAGTACTATCTATAATTTTTACCCACAAGACTATACCTAAACATAAAAAAACTTAGTACTATCTATAATTTTTACCCACAAGACTTTATCTAAAAGTAAAAAAACTTAGTACTATCTATAATTTTTACCCACAAGACTATACCTAAACATAAAAAAAACTTAGTACTATCTATAATTTTTACCCACAAGGCTATACCTAAACATAAAAAAACTTAGTACTATCTATAATTTTTACCCATAAGACACAAGTACAAATATGCAACAGTTCAAAACTCTCTAGCCCTGGAGCTATAATTCATCGGACAACCCATCTACCTTTTTATATTTGTGCGGCAGTGTGTTCCTTTCAATGACATCCTGCGTGGCTCCCATCACGTTGCAGTGGCTCATATCAAAGTGCGGGTGTCGCCTGTCCATCGGCACATGCTGAGGATGAAACAGCAAAAATACGGAAACATAAACAAAATCTGCACAGCCTGAAGAAAACTTTTCGAGCCCAAAACAAACTTTTCCACAAATTGTTTCATTCACACTCACACACACCTTTCCTAGTTAAAAAAAAAGGAAAGTACCCATCGGACCTAATTGATCAAAGGGCCGGTGAAGCAGCATTCACCAGTGTCAGTTGTCACAGCATACTAGGGGATGTGTGGCCAGCACAATGCCCAGTCGCCTTTACTTTCTCCCGACTAATGTCAGGTACCCATCAGAGCTGGATAGACTCAGGGACACCCCCTTCCCCCAGTCCATGGGAAAAACCTAGCCTTCACCCATCTTACTCTATAATCATTTTTTAAATTCCCAAGTTTTAGCAAAAATTCACATACCAATTTCTAACAGCCAATTTCTCAAGTAGTCCAAATTAGAAAAAAAAAATTGTAAGTAGTTTTGTAAGGAAAAAAACAACCATGATGGGAGTTTTTATTCATTGTTTTTTTTTAAAATTCAAATAAATATTTTTCCCTCTTTTTAAGTTAGTGAAATTTACAAACTTCCCAAAAACCTTGGTATCGTAGCCAATCGTAACAAAATAGTTTGCTAATAGTAAATGAGAACAACGGCACCTACCCTAGGTCCCAACGTCTGTCTGTATGGATGAAACTCCTGAGCGTGGAAAATTAAAAACAATAATTTAGTTATTGTGAAGCAAACATTACAACAATAAAGTGACTATCAAAACAAAAAGACAAGATCCAGTGACAAAAGAATAGACAGAGCCCCCGATAAATAAACCAAAAAAACAAACATTTCCCACTAGGTTCTAGAAACAAGAAAAACCAGGTGACAGAAATTTCACAGGGTTCGTACTGAGAAATTGCCTAAAAATTCCAGGAGTATTCCAGGAGTTTTTCAGGAGTAAATTTTTTGAAAAGCCAAGCTAAGCTCTTTAAAAAAAAAAACAGACATCTCGCTACACAGCTTTTTTTGTGTGTTTTACGACATTACGGGGACTTATATAGCCTACATCCCAAGTTTGGATATAAAAAAAAAAACATCTAGTATAAAAAAAAACACCAAGGAGTGGCATCACTGGTGTCATCAACGTTTGTGCGCGGAAATAGAAAGTAGCAAAGTGGGTTTACTCAAATATGGCTTTCTGAAAAAGTGAAAGTACAATCTAAGAGCAGTGAGTATGATTTTTTTTATATATTAATAATTAAACTCCCTAAAAAAATAAGGAGTTTTTAGTATTTTCCCAGGACTAAATGCAGTTTTTCCAGGAGTTTTAAGGTCCTGGAACACAACTTTTTGTTTTCCAGGAGTTTCAAGGAATTTCCAGGAGCTGTACGAACCCTGTTTCAGACATCAAAATACGTTATACTGACGTACAAAAAAGGGTAAATAAATTCTCGTCGTGAAATTACGGTGCACTCACATTGACAAGTTCCATCATTTGTCTGTCCACCACAAACTGGTGGTACGGCACGTGGACTGGCATGTTTGGGTACGGCATCAGGTCACCCCAGGGATACTGCAAAATCAAAACAAAAAAAACAAGATGACTCTATAAAATTAATTTAAAATTTCCAGATTTTGCACAAACTTGGTAGAAAATATCACAACTAATTTCTTGATTTCACAGTTGGCGACACCCGTTAGACGAGGGAAAAGTCCACAGTTTTGGATTTGACAACGTAACACCCTTTGATCACAGGTTGAGCAATTTGTACCAGTATGTGAAATATCTTAATGTCTGGAAGTGTTTATTGGTGACCCAAATTATTGATGCTTTATTATTTTAATTACCAATGGACTTATTTACAAAAAATTTGAGATGCAGCGAAAAAAACTCCATTATAGCTATTCACTTTGTAAAAATGTAAAATAAAGATTTGTCTTTTTGTTTAGTTAATTTTAGACTAATTCACTAAATTTTCCAGAACATTAACCAAATTTTCTCAAACTTTCCTTTACTAAACACTGTGTAAACTAATAAGATTTTAGAATATGTTTAATGTTAATTTACATTAAGTCAGACTCACCATCATACGCCGTGTATCATGGGGGTGCGGGTGGCTGTGAGCATGGTCGCACATCATTCCCGGGGGCTGGTGCATGGAAGGCCCCGGCGGGGGCACGCCCTGGTGCCCGTGGGGGTGTTGGCCCCCCTCAGGCCCAGCATGCGGGTGCAAGGGCGCGGCCTGGGGGGGCCCGCCAGGCTGCGGGTTGTGGTGGTGCTGCCCCTGCTGGGAGGACGAGATGGGCGGCCCCGCAGGAAGCTGTTGGTGGGCCGCCGGGGGCCTGAGCCTGGTGATGAAGGAGGAGGGGAGTTGTGGGGATTGCTGGAAGGGCAATTGCCCAGACATCGACTCCATGCTGAAATTAGAAAATTGTCAAAATATTGAGCGGTACTTGGAAAATGCATTATGTCTATCTTTATCATAGACATCAGAGAATAGATTTTGGAAAGACGAAAGTGGGGGATGGATCGGTCACACCCTGAAGGCAATGTGGTCAGACGGTCACTAGAATTCAACCCCCAGGCAGAAGAGAAAAGTGGGCAGACAAAAATAGACTTGCAGAAGGTCGGTTGCAAACGAGGCAAAGGCTGCTGGTCTCACATCATACCAACCATGAGGGGAGCACCCAAGATTGAGACCAATGCAGAGGTCTAACTTTTCTCCAATGGAGACCCCAGGGGTTAAGCCAAGAAAAGAATTGTTTGGAAATACTCTTTTTATGATGTTAGATCCTAAGGACTTGTCCATTTTGATGGTTTAACATTGCTGTCAATATTTGAAAAAAGAAATTTGATTTTTATGTCATATCAGATCATAAAAGCGCTAACTATTTTACAATTTATACGGCAACACGGTCATATGGATAACGAAATAGAAAAACTACAGTGGAAAAAATTAAAGTTTGCAAGCCTGCAAGAAGATGGCCTACAATTTGTTTCTTATCTCATATATTACCATTACCTATTATTTTCTTTTCAGTGACTTAGTCTAGCTATTGTATTCAGAGTCAAGCTATTGTGTTCAGAGTCAAGCTATTGTGTTCAGAGTCAAGCTATTGTATTCAGAGTCAAGCTATTGTGTTCAGAGTCAAGCTATTGTGTTCAGAGTCAAGCTATTGTATTCAGAGTCAAGCTATTGTATTCAGAGTCAAGCTATTGTATTCAGAGTCAAGCTATTGTATTCAGAGTCAAGCTATTGTATTCAGAGTCAAGCTATTGTATTCAGAGTCAAGCTATTGTATTCAGAGTCAAGCTATTGTATTCAGAGTCAAGCTATTGTATTCAGAGTCAAGCTATTGTATTCAGAGTCAAGCTATTGTATTCAGAGTCAAGCTATTGTATTCAGAGTCAAGCTATTGTATTCAGAGTCAAGCTATTGTATTCAGAGTCAAGCTATTGTATTCAGAGTCAAGCTATTGTATTCAGAGTCAAGCTATTGTATTCAGAGTCAAGCTATTGTATTCAGAGTCAAGCTATTGTATTCAGAGTCAAGCTATTGTATTCAGAGTCAAGCTATTGTATTCAGAGTCAAGCTATTGTATTCAGAGTCAAGCTATTGTATTCAGAGTCAAGCTATTGTATTCAGAGTCAAGCTATTGTATTCAGAGTCAAGCTATTGTATTCAGAGTCAAGCTATTGTATTCAGAGTCAAGCTATTGTATTCAGAGTCAAGCTATTGTATTCAGAGTCAAGCTATTGTATTCAGAGTCAAGCTATTGTATTCAGAGTCAAGCTATTGTATTCAGAGTCAAGCTATTGTATTCAGAGTCAAGCTATTGTATTCAGAGTCAAGCTATTGTGTTCAGAGTCAAGCTATTGTATTCAGAGTCAAGCTATTGTATTCAGAGTCAAGCTATTGTATTCAGAGTCAAGCTATTGTGTTCAGAGTCAAGCTATTGTATTCAGAGTCAAGCTATTGTATTCAGAGTCAAGCTATTGTATTCAGAGTCAAGCTATTGTATTCAGAGTCAAGCTATTGTATTCAGAGTCAAGCTATTGTATTCAGAGTCAAGCTAATGTATTCAGAGTCAAGCTATTGTATTCAGAGTCAAGCTATTGTATTCAGAGTCAAGCTATTGTGTTCAGAGTCAAGCTATTGTATTCAGAGTCAAGCTATTGTATTCAGAGTCAAGCTATTGTATTCAGAGTCAAGCTATTGTATTCAGAGTCAAGCTATTGTATTCAGAGTCAAGCTATTGTGTTCAGAGTCAAGCTATTGTGTTCAGAGTCAAGCTATGGTGTTCAGAGTCAAGTTATTCTGTTCAGAGTCACTCTATTGTATTCAGAGTCAAGCAATTCTATTCAGAGACAATCTATTGTATTCATACTAGTAAGTTTTACTGCAGGCTTACCTGACATGCACCTGATGGCCTCTAGGCATTGACCGTGAACCCGCTGAGTTGGTCACAGAGGGAGGCGGCGGGGGCGGCACGCAGCCGGCATGGGAGCAGGAAGACACGCACAGTGAGGAGCCGTGGACACACGGGGGCGGGGGAGCCAGGGAGGCAGAGGAGGAGGGCGGGGCGGGCAGTGGTGGCTGCCCAGGACCGCCGGCGGAGTAGTGCAGCAGGGAGCTCGGGGAGCTGTTGCTGCGGAAGAGTATCTCCGTGGCCGGGTGGTAGTGGTGGTGGTGAATGTGGGCTTGTGGCGGCGGATGGTGGTGCTGTCTGTTGGCTGAAGATGAAACAACAACAACATTATCATTCTGAAAGACTGAAATTCTCACAGGGGTAAAAGTAACAAGTAAAGTGAGACAAGGAATTAATTTTATGAACTAAAACTTTTAGTTCATGTGTCAAACTGTGTACCAATAAATACTTTAACTTATAAAAGCCTAAATTTCTTGTACTAAAATATTTTGTAGTAAGTAAGTAAGTAAGTAAAGTACCAAATTGGACCGAATGGATCACAGGGGTGGTGAAGCAGTGTTCACCAGTTTTTGTGGCCATGGCATACTAGGGGATTGTGTCGCCAACACAATGCCTAGCCGTCTTTACTTTACCCAAACTAATGTCAGGTACACATCAGTCCTGGGAAAAAAATCCTAGCCTTCACCAGGATTGGAACCCAGAGCCTTTAGCATGCCAGCGGAACATGGTGCCTGGCCACCGTGACCCATGTTATATTATATATGTACATATTAATTTTTTTGCTTTCCCGCGCAAAGTGTGATGACATCCTAAACAGCCAGCCAGCCTCAACGCCATCGGTTTTTCTCACTTTGCAAAGACAAAGTATAAAAATATGGTACCAGGAATTTTAACGTGAAACAAAAATGTTCTTTTTTTATCCTCGTTGTTGACCGAAATGACCACTGCGATTATTTATAAAATGTACAACCTTGACAGTATTCATGTCATTATGTCCATTATTAAAAAAGCTTATACGGTATGTACATACATAACCACATAATCTTTTGAGATTTATATATATACTAGCATATGTATGCCCAGTTCTCCGAACCTGCTAAAATTAATTTTCAATTAAATTCTAACTAAATGAGCACAATAGTCTTAAGCAGTGATAAATATTTTCCAGAAATTTAAACGTGAATGAAATTTTTTTCCCTTCACTCACAAAGCTCATTCACAAACTGGCAATTGAAACATTGCCCACTTCAAAGATAATTGGACACAAATGAAATTTTCCCCTTTTATTCACAAGGGTTCATACGCAAAGTTTGATGACTTCATCCTAAAAAAATCATCTCAACGCCATCCTTTTTTTCTCATTTTGTGAAGACAAAGTATATACATTTTTATGCTCATTTTTTATCTATATTATTTTACTGAAATGACCAACGCGGTCATTTAAAAAAATATCAAACCTTGAAAGTGTTCACAGCAGTAACGCAAAGAATGTTTGTAGCGAATTTCATGTCATTCTGTCCAGTATTAAAAAAGATTATGCGATATGCAAATACACACATGCTCTTTTGGCGATGTATATATATTTATGATATGATTAGCAAGCCCACTTAAAATTTAAAGACGTTTTAACTAAATTAGTCCCCTGATGGAATTCTCTTTTAAGCGTTTTATTTTCAGTTATACTAATGGAGATAAGGGATGACTGAATCCTACAGTGGGGACTAGATCATACTGAATTTGGTACACAAGAAGAAAGCAACCAATAGATAACACATGCAATTAACCCCTTAAATACAGTGGACGCCACATCCACGTCATCATTTCCGTACACTTAAATACGGAGGACGTCACATCGACCTCATGAATAAATAAAGAAATGGTAAAAATATGCAAAGTCAGCAAATAAAAAAAAATTTAAAAAGTAAAGTACCCGTCGGACCGAATTGATCCATAGGTCCGATGAAGCAGCGTTCACCAGTTTCTGTGGCCACGGCATACTAGGTGATTGTGTGGCCAGTACTATGCACAGCCGCCTTTACTTTACCCCAACTAAGGTCAGGTACCCATCAGAGCTGGGTAGACTCAGGGACACCCTCCAGTCCCTGGAAAAAATCCTAGCCCGCACCAAGATTAGAACCATGGACCTTCGGCTCGCCAGTCGAACGCGCTGCCGCTCGGCTACCGCGCCCCATAAAGAGTCAGCAAATATTTATATTAAAAACCTGCGGTAGTGAAAGGGTTAATTAGACGCGAGCAAAATGAATTGGGATTAAAGAGAAATGAATAAGAAAAAGAATCAACCAGTAAGAGATAAAAAGAGAAATACCTGCGATGGTCAAGTGCGGGGGCATGTGGTGATGTATGATTGGACCTCCAGTTCTGAAAGGTTTAAACAAAAAGTGTTACGTAAATGTTGAAACAGAAGACATGCACCCATCAAATTTCACAGGGCTCTTTACTCTTAAATTAGTTTTCAAATTCCCAAACATTGCACAAACTTTACACAACATTAACAAACCAATTTACACCAGTATATTTGATATTTTAATGTTGGGTAGTGCATAAATATAGGCAGTCTAAATATGTGAAAAATAATATTTTTGATGTTTTCTTTTTAAAAAGGTTACCCAAAGAATGAGTTTAGAAATAAAAAACATAATAGGACTTAAGGACTACTTAACTTAACCATATAGGTATTACATATTTTAAGATTTAAAAAAAATAATTTTTCATGCTGCTTTATTTATTTTAGAAAAGAACTTTGAGTTGTGATGACATGCAATCATTATCTTTTAGGCAACATAAATGTATATTCTTCAGCAGCCTACAAGCTAAGTTTATTACTTTTAATTCTTGCATAAAATGTTCACCTACCTAAAATAGCTCTGGCGCGTCGAGGAATGTGCACCAACCGGGTCGGGGCGGTGCGGCATGGGGTGAAACGGCCGTGTCACATGGTGGTGGTGGTGATGATGATGATGCAGCTGGTGGAGCTGAGGCTGCAGGGAAAGGGGGGCTGGCAGGGAGCCGGTCACAGAGGAGAACGGGTTCACCGGCGCAGCAGAGCTGGGCGGCTGGGCTGGCTGTGGCAAGGCGCCGGAGGTTGGCGGCGCCAGGGAGGGGTTGCCGATCCGCGGGGAGGGCTTGGGAGGGGCCGGAGGTGGGACAGGATTGCTAGGGGGAGGGGGCAAAGCTGGATTGCTTATTCTGTGGGAGGGGTTGGGGAAGCCGGCAAGGTGAGGACATGGAGAGGAGTGGGCACATCCTTCACACATATGATGTTTGTGGCCTCTACCACGCATTGGGTTCTCCGCTCTTGCCTACAAAGAGTAAAACACATGATTCATCTAATTGGATATTCTGACATAGTGAAATTACAATGTTGGGATCTTCTCAATAATTAAATGAGATACGTTGATTCATAAATACACTAGGCCAACCTAACCCGACCATCCTCCTGTGTGTGTCTCACTGTCTATTCAACAATTCAGAGTGACCAACCCCCACCACAAAAATCCTAATGCTCACATGAACAGGTAAAGCTAAGTTTCAATTCACTCTCTATACCTGGCTTTTCCCTTTTATTCTGATAGGCTCCCCATTCATTGACCATGTTATACCTGATAGGGCCCCCCCCCCCCCCATTCATTGACCATGTTATACCTGATAGGGCCCCCCCCATTCATTGACCATGTTATACCTGATAGGGCCCCCCCCCCTCATTCATTGATCATGTTATACCTGATAGGGCCCCCCCCCATTCATTGACCATGTTATACCTGATAGGGCCCCCCCCCCATTCATTTACCAATATCCTTAATATAATACAACCCGTTTCATTGACCAAGTTATCTCTGACAGAGCCCACTTCTTTGACCAAGTTATCCCGGATAAAGTTCCCATTCATTGACCAAGTTATACCTGATCGAGCCCCCCCCCCCCTTTCAATTACCAATTTATCCTTGATAAAACCTGTTTAATTGACCAAGTTTTACTTGATAGAGCCCCCTTTATTTACCAATTTATCCTTGATAGAACCCTTTTTTTCACCAAGTTATCCCTGGCAGGAGTTTACTTTCATTGACCAACTTATGCCTGACAAAGCTCCCCTTCATTGACCAAGTTATCCCTGGCAGGAGTTTACTTTCATTGACCAACTTATGCCTGACAAAGCTCCCCTTCATTGACCAAGTTATCCCTGGCAGGAGTTTACTTTCATTGATCAAGCTATGCAGGACAAAGCTCCCCTTCATTGACCAAGTTATTCCTGGCAGGAGTTTACTTTCATTGACCAACTTATGCCTGACAAAGCTCCCCTTCATTGACCAAGTTATCCCTGGCAGGAGTTTACTTTCATTGACCAACTTATGCCTGACAAAGCTCCCCCTTCATTGACCAAATTATCTTTTATTGGTTTTTGTTTTCACACAACTATGTATTTCTATTTCAAATCTTTGTATAATATCTAAGAAATTGGACGGTATTGGATCATACGTAAGAATATCAATTTGCAAAAAATAATTTGTAATAATATTTGGACAACAACAACTAAGCACATCCAGATCCTATAGAAGCCCAGTTCAGAGAATAATGTGACTCGGGTCCAAATGACCAGTTTCCTCTAGCTGGACTCTAGCTTCTGTTGATTAACCCTAGCCCAATAGATCGTTCTGACCAATGATTGTTTTCATAAATATAGATCATTTGCATAGTTTTAATGTTTAAATAACACAGACAAAAAAGTACCTATAAAAAAGTTTTTCTTGTAAATATAGAGTACTTGATCTATTAAAAGGTATAAGTAAAGTACCCCTCTGGCCAAATTGATCATAGGGCCGGTGATGCAGCGCTCATCAGTTTCAGTGGATGTGTGGCCAGCACAATGCCCAGCCTTTACTTTACCCCAACTAAAGTCCGGTACTCATCAGAGCTGAGTAGACTCAGGGACACCCTCGTGGGCAGGAAAAAAAATCCTAGCCTTCACCAGAATTCGAACCCAGGACATTCGGTAAGCCAATCGAATGTGCTGCCACGGCCAACATGCCCCCATTAAAAGGTATACGTCATATTAAATTTTTTAATTGGCTCATAAATCAAAAGATTAAGTAAGACCAGTCTCACAACAACACCAATAGATAGGTGAGGGGGTTAAAAAAAGGGATGAATAAAAACTGACCTCGTTCTCCCAGCTTGGATAGACCTGCCGCCACGGATTCGTCGTAGGTCGGGGGATTAAATTTAATGGCTGAAAAATACACAGGCATTTTTATTATAATCACTTCATAAAAGCAGTTGAAGAATTTATTAAAGTTAACAATATAGTACGGTAGCAATGCAAGTAGCAGTTTTATAAACACTATAAGTAGCAGTTTTATAAACACTCTAAGTAGCAGTTTTAAAAACACTATAAGTAGCAGTTTTAAAAACACTATAAGTAGCAGTTTTATAAACACTATAAGTAGCAGTTTTAAAAACACTATAAGTAGCAGTTTTATAAACACTCTAAGTAGCAGTTTTAAAAACACTATAAGTAGCAGTTTTATAAACACTATAAGTAGCAGTTTTATAAACACTATAAGTAGCAGTTATATAAGCACTATAAGTAGCAGTTTTATAAGCACTATAAGTAGCCGTTTTATAAACACTATTACTAGCAGTTTTATAAACAATGTAAGTAGCAGAAAATGGGAATGTGTCACTTACCGTCTGCTGGAGACACCGCTGACACTGGCACTGGCAGCAAACAGAGGAGGGGCCAGCCCTGTGGTCGCCCGAGTTGGATTCGCCGCTGGACGAGCCAGAGCCCCCCTGCTGGGTCTGCTCAGGGCGGGGCCCAAAGCTGCAGTAGCCGGGCAGAGAGCACCACCGGCTGTTGCCCATGTGGTGCTGGTGGGGCTGAAGGAGCCTGGCCATAGGCCCAGTGCTGAGGTCCTCCTCTTGCCGCCAAGACCCGACCTGTCCACACAAACAGAATAGTGAAGAAAAACGGTCAATATATTAATGTATGGGCGAAAAAATGTAAAATTTGTAAAGTGCTTTACTTTCCCCAAAGAGCTTGAAGATCAAGTCACACTTCATGTATTGTTTTGGTTGCATTGATTCATAGAGTCACTTTGGGAAAAATAGTATCCCCGTCGGACCAAATTGATTCATAGGACCGGTGAAGCAGCTCACACTAGGCGATTGTGTGGCCAGCACAATGACCAACTGCCTCTTCTTTACACCAACTAAAGTCAGGTACTCATCAGAACTCAAATGGACACCACCCTCCAGAACCGAGAGCGAATCCCTAGCCTTCACCAGGATTCAAACCGAGGACCTTTAGTACACCAGTCCAATGGGCTGCCGCTCAGCGAAGGTGGGTGGAAGGGAGTGGTATGACTGTGTTGGTCTAGCCTCTGGAGACTCAAAAGAAACTTGCTTTCAAGTATATCTAGACCTATTCTGGTCCCTACAGCCATTTTCAACTTTCAGTAACTATACGAATACTGTATGGTATTCTTGTACTGATATGTACTTTTAGTTTAGGTGTACGTAATGGAATGTATTCTTATAATTACATGAATACTTACAGGTATTTAGACTTAAAGGTATATGTAGTCATAGGTACATGAATACTTACAGGTATTTGGACCTAAAGGTAGACGTATTCATAGGCGCATGCATACTTACAGGTATCCTTGGCCCACGATTCTGTACAAACGACGTGGGCCTGAACAGCCATGGTGGGGAAATGGCCCTTTCTGACGTCTCATTGCTTGCTTCTTGCTGTGTTTGTTGGCCTTGAGCCGACGAAGCTGGCGTTGTGGCCGTCTGGCCTGACTGAGAGGACGGCGGAGCCTGAGTGCTCTCTGCAAACAGAAGCCGAATCAAGAGTGTGAACAATTGTAAGCTTATGCAGACCCAATTCAATTAAGTGGGTGGAGCGTCCCTGCTAGCCATGCATCTATTAAAGTAATCATTCTGTGAATATATATTTTTTTTCATTTCCTTACTAATGCTGTTTTTATTTTCAAATGGGTAGGAGAATGAGTACCAAAACCATTAAATAGATATTCGACATCAATCATACGAGTTGTGGTAAGACTATGCATTGAGAGGGCCACACAACCTCTATGCTGGCATACACAGCCTCTGCTCCCATCCCCCCCTGGCTGGACCGCCAGCCGCTGACACCAACCAGTGTGAAGAGCAAGTGACCCTTTACCTTCATCCGTCTCCGTTATATCCACTCCTTCGTCTGACTCCGTGGTGAGGTCCACAACTACCGTTGCATGGTTGTTCCTATCAAAGAAACACATCCTAAGGTCAATCATAACTAAAACATTGGCTCTGATTCTTAAACATTAAGTAAGATTAGTATTTAAGAAGAGAGAGATCAGAAGAATACAAGCCTAAATTTAAGTGAAACTCTTCGAAAAGGTTAGCTGCAGATTAAATAATGACTATAGAAAATAGGCTATGGGCTTTGATTAAGGCTTGTGATTAAGAAAGCTATACAGCTTAATTTAAGAAAAAAATGAAATAATATAACTATACTTGTCTACAATGGAGAGAAATAATATTGTAACATCATTTAACTCTTCTGCCAATCAATTGACAAGTATGAAGAAGATATTCAGCCAGCAACAGCTTACCTTGGTTCTACCATGACCACTTCAACGTCACTGTCGTCGCTGTTTGAGTGGGGCCTGGGCATGGACAGCAGCGAGTCTATGATATTGGCCTCCCTCCTGCTGAAGCTGTTCGGACAGCCGGCCGCTGCCGCCGGAGGGGACGACCTGGACAGGAGGCTGTCCAGGATGCTGGTGGAGCCGTACGGCTGGCTCGTCTGGAAGATGTTGTTCGAACTGCCGGCCGGCGAAGACTCATCATGGGACCCCGGGGACGACCGCACGCGCGGGTAAGGTTCCAGAAAGGACAGCAGCTGCTGACTGCTCTCCACGCTGTCCCCGTCCTCACTGCCGAAGTTGTTGGTCATAGAGGAGGGGCTCCCGCTGCCCGAAGCAGCGCCCGAGTACTTGACATCGTACGAGGAGGGCGCGTAGCCCCTCTCCCTGTTCACCTGCTCCGCCCTGAAGCTGGAGGCTGGGGTGGTGCGGGAGCTGCTGCTGGTGTTTGTCATGGGGGCGCAGGTGGTGATGGGGTTGATGTCCAGGAAGGACTCTCGGTTCTCTAGGCTGAGCTGGTAGGACGTACCCGAACCAGAGCCGTTGGCAATCCTGCAGTTAAGAAAAACCATTGATATCAACAAATGTATTAGCGCTATAGATTTCACTGGAATCAAGTGACCAGTTGTTGGATCTATCCAGGCAAAAACCAGGCCGTAGGAAGTAAATAGTAAAATAATGGCCGGGACTGAAGGTATGCCTAACAGGAAAGTAAGTCGATACAGAAAGGGTTAATTCATTTGATAATGTTCTGAAAATTTGTGTCAAACCTTACAAAAAAATCACAAATTTCTTTCAGTAATTGTGAACTGTCAAAATATTTACCAGTAGTCTAAATAAAAATTTTTGTGTGGATTTTTTCAGTATCTGTAGACAGTTGTATTTCAAGCATCTTTTTCAGTATCTGTAGAAAGTTGTATTTCAAGCATCTTAATGCTTTCCTTATTACATAAGAGATGTTCAACGGTCTATGGAAATTTGATTATCAGTTTTTGAAGCAACTACGTGCATTGAAAGTGATTATTGGTGTTGTTTAATTTTATTGGTTTCTGAATGAAATATTATTCAAAGACTCGTGTTAGATTCTAAAAAATCTAGTTAATAGTCTGGCATACATGAATTATACTTTTCCTTTTTTTTATAAATCAAGGTTTGTCGCTTCAGACATAGATAGTGTAATCCACATAATTTTGGGGATGTTTCCTTTTTAAATTTTGGTATGAAGACAAAAAAAAAAACAGTTTAAAATCTACAAAATGATTTTAGCATCCCAAGACACATTAAAGAAATGATTGTACCATTACACAAAAAAACAACAACTTAGAAAGCTCTTCTCACCTTTTAGAAGAAAGGTCCCAGGCTTGCCTGTTGCGCTCCTTGGCCTTGCTGCCGCCAGACGCACCATTTGCCCTTTTGGCACCTTTGGGCACAGGCAGGCTGAATGTCATGCCCTCCTGGACAAAGACCATCTCCACCATCTCCTCCGCCGGGTCTCTGTGAGAGCGTCGGTGAAACGGTATGTTGGCGTCACTTGTGGTCATCATTTCTACAGGGGAGTAATTATTTTCTTTTAAAGTGGGAGTTTATTTCTTGATCTGCCTCACCTCTAGTATTTAAAAAAGGGAGTGTAAGATAGGTATGCTTGGGGTAACAATGGTTTGATATAACGGAACTTCCAAAAATGCTGTTGTGTGGTTTTAGTCAATTTTTACCCCTCATTCCACAGTCATCTCAAAATGTTAGACCTCCCTTCCAATACAATGTCACAAAGCCTTTCCTTGCCCCTTATAAAATCACCATATCTCCAATGTCAAGATTAGCAATTTTCTATTCCCTTTTATTGTCATATAAACATTACAATAAACAATTTAAATACAGTAGTTCATTATGTAAAACTTTTTAAAGTGGACATTTCATTTGTACAGATGCACATTATTTGTATGTCACATCTTTTAAACACCTCCCTTCACCATGTCTAGTATTGTCACAAATATTTGACCCTACTCCCTCCTCTCCGCAACATAATATTTCCAGGGTCCAGAGTCGTTACACATGTCTAGAACATTATCATGAAAATAAGGGATAAGCGCAGGATGTAATAATCTTCTTTAGAGAAAAAACATCTGTAGCAAACCAGATAAACCTTATGTAGAAAAGTGACATTTATTTGCTTTCAGTGAGTATGGTCGATTAGCATCTTTAGGGCACTTTCATCATTTAGGCAGCCCCTGATCAGAAAACGTCATCTCAATTTCTAGAAATGGACCTGAACATAGATATGTGATGCTACCCCACAAACCGGTACAAAGTTGGCAAAACTGATTTTTCAATACATGCAAAATAATGTTAAAAAAAAAGAGCCCCAGGTCATTTTTTTTAAAGATTTTTATCTTTTTTTTACAGCTGTGAAATTTTGAAAACTGTAATTATTTTAAAAAATTACCTTAAAATGCGTTTTTATGCAGCTTTGGTATAAAATCAAGCAACAAGTTCTTTAATGATAAAATTGTTTAAAAGGCTTAGTCAACTAAATATTTATTTTAAATATTTAAAACTTTACCATCTTGTGTATATTGAGTCCTTGTGAATGGGTTTGATAGCTTTCATAACAATTGGTTAATATTTATTCATCCTGGTAAATATTTAACCATCAGTTGCAATGCTAAATAGTTAAAAATGGGTACAGTTTTCAATTTTTCTTTCAATGAGATGTAAAACGACTTCCCTAACCTTTACATAAATATCTTGTTTTGCCTACTTCAGTACCATTCTGCAGGGGGGGGGGTGCATCACATATTATATAGAAAGGTAGTGAAACAGTGAGAAACAGTAAGAAAGGTGAAGGTGAAGGGAGCATACAGAACAATTTGAAATCTTAACAAAATCTGGATGATAGATGAAAATAACAGTAAAACCCAAAACCCCCAAAGCACACAAAATAACAGTAAAACCCTAAACCCCCAAAGCACACAAAATAACAGTAAAACCCAAAACACCCAAAGCACACAAAATAACAGTAAAACCCAAAACCCCCAAAGCACACAAAATAACAGTAAAACCCAAAACCCCAAAGCACACAAAATAACAGTAAAACCCAAACCCCAAAGCACACAAAATAACAGTAAAACCCAAAACCCCCAAAGCACACAAAATAACAGTAAAACCCAAACCCCCAAAGCACACAAAATAACAGTAAAACCCAAAACCCCCCAAAGCGCTCAAAATAACAGTAAAACCCCAAACCCCCAAAGCACACAAAATAACAGTAAAACCCAAACCCCCAAAGCACACAAAATAACAGTAAAACCCAAAACCCCCCAAAGCACACAAAATAACAGTAAAACCCAAAACCCCCAAAGCACACAAAATAACAGTAAAACCCAAACCCCCAAAGCACACAAAATAACAGTAAAACCCAAACCCCCAAAGCACACAAAATAACAGTAAAACCCAAAACCCCCAAAGCACACAAAATAACAGTAAAACCCAAACCCCCAAAGCACACAAAATAACAGTAAAACCCAAACCCCCAAAGCACACAAAATAACAGTAAAACCCAAAACCCCCCAAAGCACACAAAATAACAGTAAAACCCAAAATCCCCAAAGCACACAAAATAACAGTAAAACCCAAAATCCCCAAAGCACACAAAATAACAGTAAAACCCAAAATCCCCAAAGCACACATTTCCTTTAACGATCATTGAAGGGAAAAGTGGAAAGAAGGTTTTTTGTTGGTCAAATTATATAAGGCCATTTGATTTCTTTGTTTTACCTGTCAAACTACCCGAATAGTTATGAACAGCTGGCTGCTCAGAATTCAGACTGCTATGTTGGTTGTTAGAAGAGTTGGCGTCATTCCTATCGCTCCGGCTTCCTGCGTTGTTTTCTTTTGGCATTAGGGAAACAAACACAAAAAACTCAAGTCACAAAACTACAAAAGACACTGTACAGATAATCATTTAAAACACTAGTTGTATGCAACAAACTGGAGTTTTTCTATATGTGAAGTAAGGCATTTAAGTATGTCCTGTGTTTGTCGTATGAGCAATTTCTGATGGAAAGAAGTAATATTTTACAACACATAAGGAAGAGACACATGATAAAGGGAAATTTCCAATGCTCTACAATATCAGTTACAAAATCATTTTGTGCCTCTCATTATATCTTGCCTTAACCACTGAATTTATTTCCAACAAAAAACAAATAAAAATTTGTTTGCAGTAGTTAGTCTTATTTGCAGTGATTAGATGACACTGCAGCCATATTGGTGTCATGATTAAAATTTAAGCGCAAGTTACTTTGGTGCCATATTTCACTGAATAAGTCCTTCAAGAATCACGCCAGTTTATTGTTAAAAACAAAAATAATAATGTGTAGTCCACCTTCAATTGGTGCTAGGTCTATGAAAACTGATTTTACAGAAATCGACATTTTACGTCGCAATTTAGCATCTTTAGATAGGCACAACCATATTTTCTATCACATATAGTAGAATACTTAAAATATTTTTTTAAGTTTGAGCTGGAGATCAAAATGTAAAAAAAAAACAACATACTCTTGAAGATCCTCCCTGAGTGGCATTCGGGCATGGAATGGATTGCCTGAACCAGGAAAACCAGTAACTTAACATCATTCTAAACATTAATAAGGATGCAAGACTAGACTCCGACCACGGATGAGCGTAGGACACAATAATTTTCTTTTTATAGCGTGTATCCGTAATATATAAGATAAGATCATATATTTTTTAATGTGAATTGGCACCTTAGGACAGTGGACTGCTCACTTGATAATTATAGTTTAATGAGAAATATTAACTTACCAAGGCTTTGCTCTTCTGGATGGTCATTTTTATTAAAGGCATGGTCTCTATTATAATCCATAAAACTCCAAGTGTCTAGGTCTGAATCACCCGCGTTTTCTACATTGGCACATGCCAGGTTCTGGGATCTGCCACCACTGACCGAGGGCGTGGCAAATAGATTCACGGGGGAGGCAGGGAGAGACAAGACTCTAGGTCTAGCCATATGCTCATCCTCGCTGCTGTCTTCACTGTTCAGGTTAAAAATGTTGTAGCCGTCCCGCTCCCTCCGCATGTAGCCCGAGCCGTCCCAGTGGCGGGAGCTGCCGGATGAGCCCACCGGCTCTGGCAGGTTGAAAAGCCCGTAGGGGTTCAGGGGGTCCCAGGCGTCGTCGGAGCTCGAGGAATGTTCCACCGCCAGAAAATCAGACGAGCTCCTGCTGTCGTTCCTCTCGGAAAAGGAGGAGCAGCGGAAGATGCTGCCGTTGTTCGTCGGGGAGTTGCACATCACTGAGGAAGGACCCGATGTTCTCCTGCGATGAAGAGAGGAACGGCAGCGCCCTGACTCCTCTGGTGCCGACTCCACTGTATCTTCTGAGAGATCAGACAAGTGGCTGAGAATTGTATGCATCCCGCAGTCAATGGTTGGCTCTGAGTGAACTGTCGTCAGCAACTCTGTAGAATCTGTAAACAAAAATTAATTATTTGAACTAAATGATCGTTCAAGGTCACTTTTGGTTAAAATAATTTCAGTAATTTATCTTATAACTTACAGGGGCTCATTTTTTACCCAAGATTATTGCCGCCTACGCAATGTTGCCGAGCAGCAGCGCATTCAGCTGGCGAACCAAAGGAAGGTTCTGGATTTGAATCGTGGTTAAGGCTACCCAGCTCTAAGGGGTACCTGACACCAGTGGGAGTAAAGTAAAGGCAGCTGGGCATTGTGCTGGCCACACAATCCCCTAGTGATGCAGTGACCACGGAAACTGATGACCACTGCTTTACCGGCCCTAGGATCAATTTTGTCAGTCTAACGGGTTTAACTTACTTTACCTGCACTCTATTAAAGGTTTAATTTGATAGAATTTAAATCTAGATATGCATTGGCATGTTGGGATTCTAAAGCGCCTGGGACGCTATAAAAAGCATATGAGTGACCAATACCTTTTTTTTTTTAAATCTAATACAGACAAAAACCAAATCGAATGACCAACAACCTACATTCTGTCATGCAGTTAAAAAATCCATGGAAACTTTAGCAACACCATTTCTAGTATATCACTGACCTGTGTGAGAGTCCTCTGCTTCCATTTCACTGGAGGCCAGGTCTGGATTGGCCCATGCTGACTGCACAGAATCCAAATCTTGGTAAAGCGCTGAGGTAAAAACAATGTGCACTTAAATTGATCATTTCAATCATTATTTAAATTAACAGACACAGAGGGCCTTCATTTCAGCATTTAAAGCGAGCGGTTGAAAATTGATTAAAAGTAAAAATAAATGCATATGTTGTGCGATTACTTAAGGCTATATAGACACTTAAAATAGATTTTATTTATAGAGTATTTTGACTGAGAATAAACACATTTAAAGCTTTTACATGTCATTGCTTTGCTTAAGCCATTAAAGAAAATTATTGTTTGCATGTGTTTTAGTAATTGATATGTTATGTTTATTGAAATCTATACTTTATTTAAAGTAAAATATTTACTATTTAAGGCTCTGCGTCTTTAAATGTCGTGAATGCCCCAGTTAAATGTATATGACTCAATGAGATGTAAAGGTGTATGATTCAATGAGATGTAAAGGTGTATGATTCAATGAGATGTAAAGATGTATGATTCAATGAGATGTAAAGAAGTACGATTCAATGAGATGTAAAGATGTATGATTCAATGAGATGTAAAGAAGTACGATTCAATGAGATGTAAAGATGTATGATTCAATGAGATGTAAAGATGTATGATTCAATGAGATGTAAAGGTGTATGATTCAATGAGATGTAAAGATGTATGATTCAATGAGATGTAAAGAAGTACGATTCAATGAGATGTAAAGATGTATGATTCAATGAGATGTAAAGAAGTACGATTCAATGAGATGTAAAGATGTATGATTCAATGATATGTAAAGATGTATGATTCAATGAGATGTAAAGATGCATGATTCAATGAGATGTAATTATGTATGATTCAATGAGATGTAAAGATGCATGATTCAATGAGATGTAATTATGTATGATTCAATGAGATGTAAAGATGTATGATTCAATGAGATGTAAAGATGTATGATTCAATGAGATGTAAAGATGTATGATTCAATGAGATGTAAAGATGTATGATTTAATGAGATGTAAAGATGCATGATTCAATGAGATGTAATTATGTATGATTCAATTAGATGTAATTATGTATGATTTAATGAGATGTAAAGATGCATGATTCAATGAGATGTAATTATGTATGATTCAATGAGATGTAATTATGTATGATTCAATGAGATGTAAAGATGCATGATTCAATGAGATGTAATTATGTATGATTCAATGAGATGTAAAGATGTATGATTCAATGAGATGTAAAGATGTATGATTCAATAAGATGTAAAGATGCATGATTCAATGAGATGTAATTATGTATGATTCAATGAGATGTAAAGATGCATGATTCAATGAGATGTAATTATGTATGATTCAATGAGATGTAATTATGTATGATTCAATGAGATGTAAAGATGCATGATTCAATGAGATGTAATTATGTATGATTCAATGAGATGTAAAGATGTATGATTCAATGAGATGTAAAGATGTATGATTCAATAAGATGTAAATATCTATGATTCAATTAGTCCTCAAGGTGTATGCTTAACAAAGTCAATCTGTATGCTACAAGTATAAGCTAAACAGTTCATGTGAAGTCAATATGCTTTAAGTAAATGCCAAACAGTCCTACCACTGGTAGCCTCCTCTGCTGCAGCCTCGGCTACGATGATGAAGTTCATGCTGCTGGTCGGGTCAGGGGGCTCGCAAGAAACAGCTGCCATGGGCACGGCTTCAACCGCAGGTGCGGCCAGGACAAGACTGCCGGCTTCTGAACTCTGGTCACTCTGCCGGTACACAGAAGCATGTTGTGATAAAGGCCAACAAAGAGAGCTAGACATACTTAATAATAGATACTCAACAGAAAAATATTTATATCACAAAAAAAAATGATATAAATCAACAGGGGGCATAAGTCTAAGTTACTTTAAAATGCATAAAGTTTAATGCTGTGCTAGTGTACCGACAATGTTCCAGATGAGTTCTAAGCAAACTGAAATTCCAAATGAAATACAGAAAACCTAAATACTTGGGAGAACAAGATTCAATTATGTTTCTCGCTCAAAAAAAGAAGAGAAAATCTTTAAAAGCCTTCATAACAAAACATAGACACTGGGACTGAGACCAGATAAAACAACAAGAGTCATTCGAGATAAACAGAAGTGAAACAATGTTAGAAGAAATTGAATTGGCCTGATGTTGATACAAATACATCCAAGAATGGTAACCCTTGACAACCAGACTCAAGAAACACGCACGACTAAGTAATTTGTTAAACCAATAGCCTTTATATAAAAGAATTTTTTTTTTTAATTAAAGTGTTATGTATAAATTAAAGCCTTTTTAAAAGGAAATTTAATAAAAAATTATATATAAAAGATAAATTTCATGTCTGAGTACCTTTGGTTTCATTCCTCACAAGCTAAGCAACATGTGCCAGGTTCATACATGCCGGCAAGGGCAATGTTTAGCCAGTACTTTTCAATTCCCCACCCCCCCCACATCCGCAAAAAGGACAAATCTACATCCTGTAAAGTAAAGTAACCCGTCATAACAATTGAGCCATAGGGCCTGTGAAGCAGCATACACCTGGCTCTGTGGAGCCATACTAGGGGATTGTGTGGCCAACCTTAACTTTACTCATCGGAGCTGGGTACACCCAAGGACACCCCACAGATCCGGGAACGAATCCTAGCCTTCACCAGGATTTGAACCCAGGACCTTTAGCATGCCACTCTGCCAACGTGCCCCACCTACACCCCGTACTACCAGAATTAATAACGCTGCACGACTCAATCACCTGCTTGATGGTGGCCATGTCAACATTTGGGGAAGGTAGCCAGGCCATGGGGACCACGTCTCCAGATCCAGAGGCCAGCTGATCTTCATCCATTTTCTCAACGAGCCTCAACTTCCAGCCACAAGTGAAGTTAAAAGCAAAGGTTACGGTCTCTTACTCATCTGAAAAAGAAAAAAAGAACAATGGTTTAAAACAGAAACTTGTTTCTGTGAAATCCTAGAATAATTTATATTAAACGAATGGGTTAAGTGTTGTTTTTTCCCTTATTGTTAAATAGGCCTAAATTGTTTTTAATAGAAGCCTAAAGTGGTATAACTTAAAAGCCTAACCCGAACAACTGCACAGAATCGCTTATGAGCCGCAACTTTTTAAAACAAAATTAGCAGTGCGATCTATCCACAGGCTATTGTTGTTAACAGTGCTCTTACTCTAAAATCCTTTTAAAACTTACAAATTCAACATTTGATCTACAAAGAAATTTATACACAGGTTTGTGTGAAATATATTATAAATGTCTGGTACACTGGTAGTGTATAGTCCACACATAAATAAATAAAAGTTTATGGATGTTTTAAAGTATATGTACAAAAATTTGGGAATTTTTTTTAAAAATTGACAGTGCAAGCTTACTAAAAATCCCCCCTTCCCCCCCCCCTCCAAAAAGGGTAAATGTAGCATCAGTATGGTCACATTCTCCGAAAGATTTCATTAAGCAATTGTAAACTTGAAGCGATATTGGCAACAAAAAATTATTAACTTTAAATCAGCTCTAGAGGCAATGCACAGCTACTAGCCTAGTTGTGAAATAGGTTTTAAAATATATATAAATTTTGTTTTAAAAACATTCGTTTAAAAATAAAACTCCTCAGATTATAGTGCGACCTACCTACGACAATCTACGTCAACAACAACAATATAGCATTTGGATAACCCTACATAAAAATTTGGGAACAGCATAATATTGGCCTACTAAAACAACAGCAATATTAATAGTAAGGCTAATAGTCATTTGTGATATTTAAATCATTATGATTTGGCCTACACATGTAATATGATATCTAATATATAGGCCTAATTTCTATAAATTAGACATTGTTGTCAGGGATTAGTCACTTAGTCTTACTAGTTAGACTACCAGCTTTACTAGGCCTAGGTAACTAACCACAGGACTACAACTTACAACTTAATTTTATTAAATATATAGCCTAATCTTTATTTAGGTCTATTACTATTAGTACTATTACCATAGATATCTCTATCCTACTTTGACTCTATGCTAGATTCTATTTTAAACATTTGGCATATAATATAATATTATTAGGCTACATTAATTTGGTTCAAAAAGGGACTAATTTAAATGTAACAACAAAAAAACATTTATAAATAATGTATGTCATTTCATTTAATAGTCATACTGTCATACTAGTTAAATAGAGTATATAATTATTAGAATAGTATTTTAATTATTTAAAATTATTAATAGCAATAGGTCTTAATCATTTTTATAGGCCCCCTCTCTCCCCAACTTATTATAGATTCTATCTAGGACTAGGATGCCTAGGCGATAATAATACTACATAGGTATAGGCTAAGTCACAGTCACAGGCCTAATAGTATTTTTGATGCAATTACCTTACTATTATTCACACTAACTAATTATAATTAAGAAACCCACTTTGACTTAATTGACTTTTACTTTTATTTAAAAGCTAATCTAATACAACGGGTAATGTTTTTATGTAGATATCGGTATACACCGCTTCATAATATAAAGCATGAAGCTTTAGCCTTAAACTTAAATACTAATATGGGGGAAAATAAGATGAATGATTGGATACCAGTAGGCCTAGATCTCTAGTCAGTAGAAGATCATTTCAGTATTATTTGGGTTCATTGTGTCCAGCCCGATTCCAAATAAATGATCACACTAATAGAGCGATTTATCAATTCTAGACACAAAGAACCCTAATGTTACATCATATATAGCAACAATACAAGGAACACTCGCAGTTTATTACCATTTTAAAACACAATACTTTGACTTAGCCATCACATCCGACATAATTAAAGTAAACAATCATTGAAATTCTTTACCCATTCCTTTGGAAGAGTGAGAAAAAAAAAAAGAAAAACAAGTATACTACATATGAATGGCGGCAAATGCTTGGCTACAAGTTCATTGGATAAAAACACCAACACAAATACTGAAAATAGTGAATATCTAAAATTAAAACTCGTATAATTTTAAAATAGTAAATATAAACATTGAATTGGGAATCCTTAATTCCTTAATAACCATGTATAATTTTGTTTTCAATCTCGGGTTAACAAACTAAAATGTTTTTGCTTTACGACATAATTATATTTAGTATGTTAGTACTGTATTGCCTATGCCGCACGGAATTTAAGTCCTCAATAGTATAATTTGATGATATCACGTAGGCAGCTAGGCCACTCCTTTTTACTCTTTCTCCTGATTATAAATGATGAAAAATATTATTTATATGCCTATCTTATAATATACATGTCAGAAGTGCCCTCACATAGGGGGGGGGGGGCCAGAAGGGGGCATATGCCCGGGGGTGGCACTTCCAGGGGGTGGGGGGGGGGGCAAATGTAGTCAAAATATAGCAAATATAGAACTAAACAAGTAGTTACAGTCATATAGGCCTACGAGGGGGCGGCGCGGAAACTTTTGCCCTGGGGCGCCACATAAGCTTGTAACGGCACTGCATGTCAGCTAAACTTTTATTGTTAAATGTCTTTAGGGACAATATGCCATATAGATATAGATCTATGAGTATTAAAATAGCTCTAGCATAGTCCTCTTGTATTATTTGACAATAATAGGCCTATGGGGAAAAGGCCAAGTAGCGTAGGCCTACAGTAGGCCTATATGTAACTTACGGCTATAGATTTTATATAGGCCTACAAATATTTAATTTAAAAGAAAGAAATAGAGAAACACTAGCTAGAGGACAGAAGGGCAAAGAGTAAAGTAGTAATCTTATACATTACAAACGCTCCTTCTATGAAGAAGATTATTATTATAAAACACTTTCCTTATCCTTAGGCCTATCCCTTATGCGAGAACAAATGTATATAAGTAGCCTACTCTTTCTTCCCGAGTGGCATTCGGGCATGGAATGGATTGCCTGAACAAACCAGGAAAACCAGTCACTTAACATCATTTAAGACATTAATAAAAATGCAAGACTATAGACTCAGATTATAACGGATGAGCGTAGGACGCAATAATCTTCTCTATAGAAGAAGCGTCTGTAATGTATAAGATAAGATAGATAAGATAAGAGAGAGACATAGACTATAGAGAGACTAAAGCCATATTATACATTAATATAGGCTAACTAAGTAAATATTATGTTTAACTAAAAACATTTTTTAAAGATTATAAATAAAACGTAGGCTACGTCTGGATATTATGTAGAAGAGATCTCTACCTCTGAGTGTAATTCCGGGAAAAATCATTGCTAGCTACGCCGTTGTCATGAGTACCAGCAATAGTTCTGTAATAGCTATAAACCTAGTA
This sequence comes from Anisus vortex, assembly GCA_949126835.1. Taxonomy (NCBI): domain Eukaryota; kingdom Metazoa; phylum Mollusca; class Gastropoda; family Planorbidae; genus Anisus; species Anisus vortex. The sequence goes on along the minus strand of OX421500.1, from coordinate 40,735,255 downwards.
CATACGCATTTGTCTGTAGTCACACCAGTTCTATAATAGCTACAGACCTACATACGCATTTGTCTGTAGTCACACCAGTTCTATAATAACTATATATAGACCTACATACGCATTTGTCTGTAGTCATACCAGTTCTATAATAGCTATAGACCTACATACGCCTTTGTCTGTAGTCACACCAGTTCTATAATAGCTACAGACCTACATACGCATTTGTCTGTAGTCACACCAGTTCTATAATAACTATATATAGACCTACATACGCATTTGTCTGTAGTCATACCAGTTCTATAATAGCTATAGACCTACATACGCCTTTGTCTGTAGTCACACCAGTTCTATAATAGCTATAGACCTACATACGCATTTGTCTGTAGTCACACCAGTTCTATAATAGCTATAGACCTACATACGCATTTGTCTGTAGTCATACCAGTTCTATAATAGCTATAGACCTACATACGCCTTTGTCTGTAGTCACACCAGTTCTATAATAGCTACAGACCTACATACGCATTTGTCTGTAGTCACACCAGTTCTATAATAACTATGTATAGATCTACATACGCATTTGTCTGTAGTCATACCAGTTCTATAATAGCTATAGACCTACATACGCCTTTGTCTGTAGTCACACCAGTTCTATAATAGCTACAGACCTACATACGCATTTGTCTGTAGTCACACCAGTTCTATAATAGCTATTATATAATAGACCTACATACGCATTTGTCTGTAGTCATACCAGTTCTATAATAGCTATAGACCTACATACGCCTTTGTCTGTAGTCACACCAGTTCTATAATAGCTATAGACCTACATACGCATTTGTCTGTAGTCATACCAGTTCTATAATAGCTATAGACCTACATACGCATTTGTCTGTAGTCCCAAATCAGTTGAACAATTTTGACGTCACTCAGCAAACCGCGACACAGCTAACTACAGTGAGTAATAAATCAATTATTTAGCCTAAGATAGATACTATACAGTATAGTGTGAAAGGACCAATTATTCAACCAGAGCAATTTACCTTTCAATAAAGCCATTGTTTTTAGACTTGCCACTGCATGTCCCGTTGCTCGCTGTGGGTATAGTCTTTGAGACCAAACGTGGCTAAACAGTTCTAACATCAATAGCTAAATCAATGGGATCGTTATAAACCCAGAAATACTAGAGAAAATAAAGCTAAAGAACTAGAGTATAAAGTTAAAAATATCAAGCAATAAGTTATATATGAGGATATAACTCAACAATAAGCCAATGTTCAAATAGACACATTGATATAAACACGTTTCCTATTAAGCCTACATATGCAAGATCAAATGCATAAAAGATCTATTTCTTCCATAGTTATAATATCAGGGCATGGCTTATACGTTTACAGAAGTTCCTTCTAGATAGAAGATTATTACGTCCATTACGCAGGGCGGCAGGGATTTTGTCGGCGCAGGACTGGAAATGGTTTGCCTGAACAAACCAGGAAAAGCAATAACTTAACATAGGCCTAATTTAAAACATGAATCAAAATGTAAGACTATTAGGCTCAAAGCACGAATAAGCGTAGGACGCAATAGGTCTAACCCTAGCAATATTTTGTGTTGTATAGAAAGAGCGTCTGTAACATAGTAGATCTGGGGTCGTCGATCAAATTATGTCAACGACATAGGGGGGTCACTCGATTAAACGTATGTCTCCTCGCATTCACAAATAGGTCTCTGTTTGCGCAGGCAGCATTAACTATAGGCTACGTGTCAAGGTTTGATCAAGCATCGGTTGCGGACTCCCTTTTTTTACATATCGAACACAACTTCTATAAGCTTGTTCTAAAATGTGTACAGGACCCATATATCTATAAAGTCATGCCCTTTAAAAATCCTTTCGTTTCACAAATACATTCTTTGGTAGGCTACATTTTTTTTTTAAAATTAAAATCTTATAAGTTTTACAGACGTTCCTTCTAGATAGAAGATTATTACGTCCACTAGGCCCGAAACTCCTGCAGGGCGGCAGGGATCGGTCGGAGCCAGAGATAGAACCCGCGACGTGTCGGTTAACAGTCCGGTGAACTAACCGCAGGACCAGGCATGTTTATGTTGAACCACGTGTTAAAAAACACATTGATTAGCCAGAGTTTCGAGGAGGGAAAGAAGAGCGAATATTGCAAAAATACGGGAAGGTAATTAAGGGCTGGAAAGTATAAAGGAATAGTATGAAGATTGGTGGTGAGCGTGTGTGTGTGTGGGGGGGGGGGGGAGGTTGTAGCCTATACAAGAATGAGAGCAGTGGAAGAGAAGGAGGGAGGACGAAAGGGTGTTAGTATTGAACTGGTGCACTAATTCACCACCAACAATTAAAACAATTCATGTTTTATCAAATTATCGATTCTATCAACAGTAAAAGCCTATAAGTATTAGATTAATAACATATGTCAAACATTATATTACCCACTTGAGAAAAAAATGGAGATTTATCTTATAGGCTATATTAAAGTAAATTACAGTCTTCTCCACTTCTATAAAGAATATTATTGCGGCCTACGTTCACCCGTCGTCCGAGTCTAGTACCTATTGCATCTTTATTAATGTTTTAAACGATGTTAAAGTTACTTACTGGTTTTCCTGGTTGGTTCAGGCAATCCATTCCTTGCCCGAATGCCACTCGGGAAGAAATAGATCTAGTACTTGTAAGCATTTTTTTCTCGCAAAAGCAAAATGTCTCAAGAATTAAGTTTGAAATAGTTACGTGCGACAAATTCTTTTATAACTAATATTATTTACCTTTCTGGGTCTACTAGTCGTGGCTTAGCTTTGTTATATAGGCCATAGGCTACGGTTGTGTGAAGGGAAGCAACTGTAAGTATTGCAATAGCCTAAAAAACAAAAGTATTATAACGGGTTACGCCCCTTTAGCTATAAATCGTAAAAGCTTGTGTTTATTTTATCAAAAATTATAAATCAAACAAAACGTTATGTTTTATTCATCTTTGAAATTATTGAACATTTTATTGTTGTTTTCTTTTATTTACATTAAGTATAAACAGAATACGAAAAATCCGAATATTATGACTAGTCGCTCAATTGAAACTTAACAAGTTCTTGTTGATTTGTTTGTTTTCCTCGTTGATTCAGATAACCCATTCCATGCCCGTTGCCACGAGTGACATTTTTAAAATATTAATTATCCATTTATTTTTAAATAAGAAACTTTTGGTTCTTTCGGTGCATTTTCTGTATTTTCTAATATAAGCCAAACGAATATTATTTTAGTATACTTCTGAATTCTAAATAATGTTGTCATGTTACTACGCCTTGTTATAAGTGCTTATAAGATGTCGATTGGCGTCCGGCAAAGTTGCATTCTATCGCCAGTCTTGTTCAATATCTTCCTAGAAAAAAAGCATGCAAAAAACACTCGATGACTACCATACATTCATCTCTTAGATTTGCTGACGATATCGACCTGTTGGTCGAAAGCAACAAAGAACTGCTAGAGCTCACAGACAAGCTTGCAGATAGAGCAGGGGGGGCATACGTAATGGAACTCAGCTTAGAAAAAAAAGCAAAATAATGATCAACACCACAGATGCCAGAAGTGCAAACATTATAATGAACCAACAACAACTAGAAGAAGTAAAGAATTTCAAATATCTAGGAATCACCCTATCAGCAGACGGAAGCTATGGGGCAGGAATTCCACCCAGGATTGGGTCAGCAATGACAGCAATGACTAGACGAAACAGAATCCGGTCCATCAGAAGCATTAGTCTCCCAACAAAGCTCAGGCTTTACAGAGCCCTTGTGAAAAACATTGTTCTGTACGAATTTGAGACCTGGACACAGCTAGCAGTCACTGAAACCAAATTGCAGGCATTCAAACCTAAATGCATGAGAAAAATCATTTGAATTTCCTACGTAGAACACAGAACTAATGAATATGTCAGGGACAGAATAGCCTCAATTGCGGGCCCTAAAGAAACCATCATGGCAACAATCAAGCGGCGCAAACTGACATGATTGGGTCATGTGGTGCGGCATAATAACCTGCCAAAACAATCCTCCAAGGCACTGTAGAAGGTGGACGTCGGAGAGGCCGTCAGCGGAAACGCTGGTTCGAAAATATAAAAGATTGGACATGGCAGCAGATGACTGAACTATTGGATAATAATAATAATAATTGGTCATTTATATCGCGCCTCACTCCATGCTAATGCAAGCATGCTCAGCGCGCTCACAAAAACGAAACGACAATAACACTCAAAAATAGTTTTAAACAAGGTTTCGACCGATGGAGGCACGAAACGACAATAACATTTTAAAATAGTTCTAAACAAGTATTTTGCTGATGGATGTGTACTTCATCAACTTAGTTGAAAAGAAAAGTATTCAAATTCTTCTTGAATGCTTTTTTTGACAACGAATTTTTCAGTGTCTCAGGATGCCGCTCAATGTAGGCAAAAATGGTGAAAGAAGGTGTCCATTCGCTCGTCTCAACTATCACAACGGTCAGGGGATTGATGATGATTATAAGTGTTTACAGTAGTTGAGTTGTTATTATTAGGGTTCGCTGTTATTTGTTTTGTAATTCTTTTAAAACAGCCAAAAACAAGACATGAATCCCCGTTTTCAGAAACGTTGATCTGTCCACAATAGTCTCTTGACCACTTCACAGTTTGGCCTGGAATGTATGAGTAGCCTCCGTGGACGGAAACACCCACCAACCCCACTACACCACTCAGGGTCATCTTTAAGATTGTGGGGGCCATGTTCCCAAATTTATGTGGGGGCCCCTCGTGGCCTCGTCCCTGCCTTCCACATACCTCAGAAAAATGCCGTTATTTCATGTTACATTCTGTAAAATCATAAATACATTTTGTGTTGCTCTTAGCTTGGTTGGACTGGAGTGCTTAAAATTGTCGGGGATAAATACAATTTTTTTTACATTGTCAACGAAAGAATGGGGATGCCACTAAAAAAAATATCTTTTTGGGATGTTTGGGGGCCCCTTTTGTGTGGGTGCCCCTGTTCCAATGGAACATGACAATGTGGAACATGCCTAAATACACCACTGACACCACTGTTGTCCTACTAGACCCGCTTTGAAAATCTTCCCCCAAAAATACATCCTCACATGCTTTGAAAATCTACACAAAATTCAACAGTGCACTCTTTGAAAATTTACACAAAATTCAACAGTGCACTCTTTGAAAATCTACACAAAATTCAACAGTGCACTCTTTGAAAATCTACACAAAATACAACAGTGCACTCTTTGAAAATCTACACATAATACAACAGTGCACTCTTTGAAAATCAACGCGAAATACAATAGTGCACGCTTTGAAAATGTACTAAAAAAAAGATAGTTGCATAATTTAGAAATCTACCTAAAAATTCAGTCTCATGGTCAGTGATAAATCAGTTTTAATCAATTTCATTCTTATTTGTGTGTGTGTGTGTGAATGTTTAATTGTTCACTTTGTCCATGTTTGGGTTGTTCATTGTGTCCCGCGTTTGGTGGTTGTTTCTTGTGGACATAAAAAGGACCGACACACTGTGCAATGTTGCATTGTAATAAATCCACCCCCCCACCCGCCCTACATCTCACCACTTCCTCAGATCACATTACTGCCCCCCCCCCCCCACTAGCCACAGGGATATCATTTCCCCCCTTCCCTTTATTCCACAAAAAAACCTGCACAGTCTCAGCTCTAACTTTTAAAAAACTATTAAATACACTTTATAACTATAAACTCTGTAGTTTTTTTTTGGATAGTTGAGAAATATGCACTTTTAAGAAGGTCTCTTTTTAAAATAGTGTTGAAACTTAACTTGAAACGTATCCCATTCCCGCTCATTGCCAGGGATAGACGCTGGGACGGTGTATGGTGGACGGAGACTAAGAAAGATAATTCATTTGTCAATAAAAGGGAGGCAAGGCGCAGAAAAAATTCCTACCCTTACATTCTCTCTCTCTCGATCTCTCTCTCTCTGTACTCTCTCTCTCTCTCTCTCTCTCTCTCTCTCTCTCTCTCTCTCTCTTGTTCTTTATTTCTCTTTCTCTTTCGCTCTTTTCATTTTAAAATTTAAATAACTCAAATACAGTTTCCTTTCGTTAGTAATGACTATGTCAATATGAAGGGGAAAAAAGCTCAAGAGATCTGAAGACGTTGTTATGGCCTTGTCATCTTATGACGTAGAATACTAAGGGTTTCTTATGACGTAGAATAGTAATGGTTTCTAGGATTTGAAGACTGAGTTATATATAACCTTGTCATCTTGTGGCGAAGGACAGAATGGGTTTCTGTGATATAAATATTCAGTTATGGCATTTTTCTTCTTTGACCTAATTTGTCACGGCAACACCATGCCGATGATGCTTTGTAAAGGAGCCTCGATTTGAATTCTTTGAAGTTGATCGTGTATTAATAAACACTGGTTGTTTTTTTTTCTCCGAAATATAATAGTAAGCTAAAGTAAGTTGGACAAGGTATTGCTCTGACCATACGATCCCTTTATATGACTTGACCACGGAACTGGTGAACTATGTTTCACTCTTCACCGAAAAAAAAGAGGTAAAATAGGGCCTACAAAGTAACATTCAAAGAGGCAGGTAGACACAGGGACACCATCCGGACCCCGAGTGGCTGTTAATTCCTGGATCCGAACCCGCGATTGATAACCGGACGCACTGACGCTTGGCCATACTGCCTTCCCAACACCCTTAAACATCTGCAACCGGAAATATGGAAACATATCGCTCTGAGCACGCTAAATGCGATAGTATGAACATGTGCGCTTAATAAACGACCATCATTATCATTATACTGAAATAGTGGATACTTTTAACTTCTGTAATTGCACCATGTCGCTAAACTCATTAACCTGTCTAAAAAGAAAATCTGCACTGCTATCTATAACACTTAGGATGAAATTCAAAGTTCTGACTTCTGACTATGCTCTATAAAAGCCTTCATGGTCAATCTCCCCAGTACATGAGATCCATGGTCGAGCTACACACATCAGAGAAAAGAGGACTGCGTTCAAACAAAATCCATCTACAGCTCAAGGTGCCAAGCGTAAAAAGAAAAACATTTGCAGCTCACTCCTACAGCGTCGTAGCACCTCTGTGGTGGAATGAATTTCCGAACATCATTAAACAAGCCGACAATATTGACATTTTTAAAACAAAATTAAAAACACACTTTTTACATTTATTTTAATAACACAATCAATAGTATGATAAATGTAAAGCGCATCCGAAGACTTTGTTATGAATAGCGCTATATAAATATGTAATTTTCTTATTACTTTATATAAAATATAAGAGCTTACTTATTTTAATTTACATACTTTTAGAAGTTAATTTTTGAATGTTCAGCAGTTCAGCAACAAGCTTAAAGCATGCATATAAAACCGTCCCTTATTGTTAACACAAATGAATCTGACTTGCAATGTTGATAAGTGCAACCTCCTCTCTATTTCAAGGAAGAGGACTAGGATCCCCACCAGCTATACCTTGCATGGTCACACTCTTGAGAGGTTATCAGAGGTCAAGTACCTTGGAGTGAACATCACAGAAAAACTCCACTGGGGCACACATGTCCAATCTATTGCTGCCAAAGCAAATAGAGCTTGCGCCTTCGTCCAAAGGAACCTCAAGGGATGCTCCACCAGGATCCAGACCCATTGTTATAAAAGTTTAGCTCGTCCCATCCTGGAGTACGCATCGACTGTATGGGATCCTCATCAACAACACCTGATATCTAAGCTGGAGATGACCCAACGTCGAGCGGCACGTCGTATCTTACAGGACTACGGCCTTAAAACTAGCGTCTCATCTTTGGTGGCCCAACTCCAACTGGAGCCCCTACATCATCGCAGAGCAATAAACAAGGTCACCACTATTTACAAGATCGTGAACCGCCACGTGGAAATGTCCACTCAGCCAGGCCGAATCCAACAGGTGTCCCGCTCTACCCGAGGCCATCATCTCAAGCTGCATGTCCCACATGCACGCACCGACGTCTACAAATATTCTTTTTTTCCGTCAGCCATTAGGCTGTGGAACACCCTGGACCAGGCCTCCATCACTGCCCCTACAGTTCAGGCTTTTAAATCGTCACTGAAGGGCTGGTCTAAAAACCTAAAGTGACACTCTGTCATCTGTTTATAATTGTTGTTTGTGATGCTTTTTATTTTATGTGTATTTAAATTGTGGACTCTTTCCTCGGTTCTAACGGGGTCTCCACAGTATTATGAAGAAGAAGAAGAAGAATTATGGCTGTTTTATTTTATATATTTTTATATATGATATACAATTCTTTTTTTTTTCTTTTTTTGCTTCTGTGGCAGAAATCGGAAACTTTTCTGTTTAAGGTCGTCACACAAAGGGGAGGGGGAAGGGGCGGGGGGTAGATCGGCCTAATCAAACACTTGAAATAGTGTTGCGCCCTTAAGAGTTAATGAACTTGGCTAATCCATCAAATAATTCCCAGCGTGGTTGAATTCCAACAGACGATTAGAACTTGATCTGATAAAATAATTGGCGGGAAAAAAACTCAACCTCTTTCTTTAATTAAATTGAGCTCGTTTTGATAGACAGTTTGATTGCACTATGAAGAGAATTGGTTTGTATCCAAGGTCAACTATAGCATGGTATAAAAATAGATATTGTTATTCATATACAAATATTTTTGCCTATACTTCACATATAAGCCATCCTGGTGGCTAAGCAGATGATTATAATGTCTGGCCTCACAAAAGTAGTTGTAAAGTATCCCGTCAGAATCAGCGTTCACAAGTTTCTGTGGTCACGGCATACTAAGAGATTGCAAAGCAAACACAAGACCCCAAATGCCCATGCGTCTTTTCTTTTCCCTAATGAATGTCAGGTATCGCTCTGTGCTGGGTAGGCTCAGAGACAACTTCCAGACCCGGAAACAAACCCTAAACTTCATCAGGACTCGTACTCAGAACCTTCGGTATGCCTGCCAAACGCTCGATCTCACAAACAGTTGTGATTAACTTGTGATAATGTCTGGTATCACACTTATTGTGATAAAATATGACACCAATGGTAATAATATCTTACACCAAAGGGGATATTGTCTGACAATGCTGATAATGTAATCTTTATGCTTTGAGTGATCCCAATGCAAAGATTGTCTTTGTAACGGCAGTTGATTCGTTGCAAGGGAAATACATCGCAATTTTAAAACTTCAGAAATCATAACAGCTGATAGTCTTTTATACCAAATATATTAAGTCGGTTCATCAACACTTCCTTTTTTTCCACGACGTCAGCATTTTCCATTTATTCTGGCGTTTGTGATAGCAATTAAAAAATTTTAAGAACAGACATTCGATCTAAGCTTAGTCGGAGTTTTCTCACTTATGTAACTTTTATTAATGGTCAAACAGTGCCAAGCGTGTAGAAATTAAACACCCAACAGACAGCTACTGCATGGCAAACAAGAAGGAACGTCTGTAAACTTATAAGTCAAATATTATAAGTCAGTCTGATGTGATTGAATTAAAATAACGACAAAATAAACATCAAGTTTTGTTTCGGCGCACGCCTAATTTCTATATTTTTTTTTTTGGTTGTGGAAAAAATGTCACGTGACGTTGCATGCGCAGAGAGAGATGCGCGCTAGTTACATGAAAGAGACCTAATTTGTGGACTCTTTCAAAAAAAAAAAACATCCATGGATAAGCTAGAGGGGCGGAGAAGGGTGGAGATTTGGTTTGGTTGGGAGTTGGGGTGGTCTCTCTCGAGTGTAACAAGCGATAAATCGTATCGCGCTGTGGGTAAGCACGAACAGCGGGGGAGGAGGGGGGGTATCTATCTAACTATAAAAGACGATTCGCTGGTCTCTTATTCAAGCTCAATGAATACACTTGTTGTGGTGACGGTTCACCGGGCCTGGCAGGCATCCTATTCAGGAACCCTCTTGGGGTGGGAGGGGTGCAGGCGTCGAAGAACACCCAGTGTCGGGTCCGACAAAACGACGCGTCCGTCAACGTTCGGGATAACCACGACGAAATGTAACTTATACGTGGCGTCGTTTCCGCAGTGCAGACTACGTAGTAAAAAAATAGAATGAATATTTTGTTAAACGATATATATATATATATGACTACGATTTTACAAACACGAGTTTAGACCAGGGGTTGGCAAATTACGGCCTGCGGTCCCGATACGGCCATGACACTATGTTACGTCCGGCCCAACAAGCGCCTTCCATGAGCTACTGTCTCAAGTTAGGCCTAATCAGTAAAGTACTTCCGGACCAAATTGATCATAGGGTCGGTGAAGCAGTGTTCACCAGTTTCTGTGGCCACGGCATGCTAGGTGATTGTGTGACCAGCACAATTTTAAACCGTCTTATCTTTAGGCTTCAACTAAAGTCAGGTACCCATCAGCTCTGGGTAGATAGCTCAGGGACACATTCAAGAACCGAGGAAAAAATCATAGTCTTCACCAGGACTCGATAATTAATTCGATAATACTGTCTTAATTAGAAAGCTTAATTTTTTTTCTTAAAAAAAAAGAGATCTTTCCTTCAAGCAGAATCTGCACAAGCAGCTTGGAGGCTGGTTTGTTTGAACAAACTGGACTCCCTACACGACTGAGTGCAGTTGACTGCATAAACTCCCATTACCTATGATCAACACTTTTGTTCTTGCCATTCTTGTTTGTGAATTATTTTACTGTGTGTGTGCTTCCTGAGTGTTAATAGAACTAAATCTGCGTCCACAAATACACATATCGTGTGTTAGGTTTGACCAAAGACTATAATAAGAAGGACGGCTTGCTTTAATATTTCTGCTATTTGATGCCTCGAATGATTTCTTTTCGGAGTTTCCCGATCGCACTTCGTCCTCTAGACAAGCAGTCCATCTGCCATCGTAGGCCATAGACAAACAAGCCCTTGTTTTGGTGGCCACACAGGAGAAAGTACCACGCTTCGTAGAAACCACGATCCGGGTGGGACGCACCCTGCTGGCCACACAATACCCTGCCATCACAGGTACCCTGGCCCAGTAATGTCTTACTGTGACATCCGGTTCACCAAAAGAATTGTCCACCCCTGTGTGGCTTTAAATCAAATGAAGCCGCCCCCCCCCCCCCCCTGTTCAATCTGATTTATTCAATACAATTAGTTAAAGTCCGTGACTCGCGTAATGCAGATCAGAGGTCGGCAACCTACGGCACGCCTGCCAGACTTGGCACGCAGGGCGATTTTCAAGCCCACACAGAAAAAGGGCAACTCAACTTTTTTCGAAGAGAAATTGAGTGCTAGAGCAGAATAAATTTAAGGTTGCTGGCACAATGAATGAATTTTTAAATAAATTTAAGGTTGCTGGCACAATGAATGACTTTTTGAATAAATTTAAGGTTGCTGGCACAAGGAATGACTTTTTGAATAAATTTAAGGTTGCTGGCACAATGAATGAATTTTTGAATAAATTTAAGGTTGCTGGCACAATGAATGAATTTTTGATTAAATTTAAGGTTGCTGGCACATTGAATGAATTTTTTAATTCTACTTTGGCACACAATTATCAAAAGGTTACCGACCCCTGATGTAGATTTGTATCCGTGCAATATATTGTGTTCTTTACTTCCAAAGCTTTACTGGCGTAATATTGATGTAACGGAAGTCATTGATCTAAACTTTATGGTGCTGGAAATGTATCACGCGCCGGCACCCCCAGCAACCCCCCCCCCCTTTCAATTTAAGGAGGGAGAGAGTCAATGCTTTGAAGTTTTGAGAAAACTTTGAATATCATTGGTATTGCTACCGACCCCATGCCGTGCCGTGGCCCACACACAAGACGTATAGACATGACAGCTGAGAGACGCTAACAGCTCCCCCATTATCCCTATGAAGTATCAACCCCCCTCTCCATCCAAGTCTCACATCCAGGGCCGGACTTAAGACCCTGAGAGGCCCTAAGTACTAATAAGGTTTTGGTGCCCCTCCCTTATATAGAAGTAAATGTAAATTATTAACAGGCTTATCATTTATTTATTACAATGAAACAATACTTAGATCTATAGTGTGATATTTTCTGTTGTACGCTGCAACATTTTATATAGCAACATGTTTCTTCTCCTTTTTAAATGTATCAAATCTTGCATAATATTTTCTTTTGTAACCTAATGTAAGTAAGTAAAGGATCCCATCGGACCAAACTGATCATAGGGCTGGTGAAGCAGTTTCTGTGGCCACGGCATACATTTGGTCTATCAAGTGCAGCGATAAACAAAAGAACATAGGCCATCCTTGACTTTCGGTGCTAAAGGTGCACTGGTCAAATAATCCATACTTGACTTTCGGTGCTAAAGGTGCACTGGTCAAATAATCCATACTTGACTTTCGGTGCTAAAGATGCACTGGTCAAATAATCCATACTTGACTTTCGGTGCTAAAGGTGCACTGGTCAAATAATCCATACTTGACTTTCGGTGCTAAAGGTGCACTGGTCAAATAATCCATACTTGACTTTCGGTGCTAAAGGTGCACTGGTCAAATAATCCATACTTGACTTTCGGTGCTAAAGGTGCACTGGTCAAATAATCCATACTTGACTTTCGGTGCTAAAGATGCACTGGTCAAATAATCCATACTTGACTTTCGGTGCTAAAGATGCACTGGTCAAATAATCCATACTTGACTTTCGGTGCTAAAGGTGCACTGGTCAAATAATCCATACTTGACTTTCGGTGCTAAAGATGCACTGGTCAAATAATCCATACTTGACTTTCGGTGCTAAAGGTGCACTGGTCAAATAATCCATACTTGACTTTCGGTGCTAAAGATGCACTGGTCAAATAATCCATACTTGACTTTCGGTGCTAAAGATGCACTGGTCAAATAATCCATACTTGACTTTCGGTGCTAAAGATGCACTGGTCAAATAATCCATACTTGACTTTCGGTGCTAAAGGTGCACTGGTCAAATAATCCATACTTGACTTTCGGTGCTAAAGGTGCACTGGTCAAATAATCCATACTTGACTTTCGGTGCTAAAGGTGCACTGGTCAAATAATCCATACTTGACTTTCGGTGCTAAAGATGCACTGGTCAAATAATCCATACTTGACTTTCGGTGCTAAAGATGCACTGGTCAAATAATCCATACTTGACTTTCGGTGCTAAAGATGCACTGGTCAAATAATCCATACTTGACTTTCGGTGCTAAAGGTGCACTGGTCAAATAATCCATACTTGACTTTCGGTGCTAAAGATGCACTGGTCAAATAATCCATACTTGACTTTCGGTGCTAAAGATGCACTGGTCAAATAATCCATACTTGACTTTCGGTGCTAAAGATGCACTGGTCAAATAATCCATACTTGACTTTCGGTGCTAAAGATGCACTGGTCAAATAATCCATACTTGACTTTCGGTGCTAAAGGTGCACTGGTCAAATAATCCATACTTGACTTTCGGTGCTAAAGATGCACTGGTCAAATAATCCATACTTGACTTTCGGTGCTAAAGATGCACTGGTCAAATAATCCATACTTGACTTTCGGTGCTAAAGGTGCACTGGTCAAATAATCCATACTTGACTTTCGGTGCTAAAGATGCACTGGTCAAATAATCCATACTTGACTTTCGGTGCTAAAGGTGCACTGGTCAAATAATCCATACTTGACTTTCGGTGCTAAAGATGCACTGGTCAAATAATCCATACTTGACTTTCGGTGCTAAAGATGCACTGGTCAAATAATCCATACTTGACTTTCGGTGCTAAAGATGCACTGGTCAAATAATCCATACTTGACTTTTGGTGCTAAAGATGCACTGGTCAAATAATCCATACTTGACTTTCGGTGCTAAAGATGCACTGGTCAAATAATCCATACTTGACTTTCGGTGCTAAAGATGCACTGGTCAAATAATCCATACTTGACTTTCGGTGCTAAAGATGCACTGGTCAAATAATCCATACTTGATTTTCGGTGCTAAAGATGCACTGGTCAAATAATCCATACTTGACTTTCGGTGCTAAAGATGCACTGGTCAAATAATCCATACTTGACTTTCGGTGCTAAAGGTGCACTGGTCAAATAATCCATACTTGACTTTCTTCATTTTTTTTCCTCCCCAGAAATCCTATTCTAACCTCAGATGATAATTGGTGCACCGCGCTTATCACACACACAATCCCATGGCCTCAAAAAACGTATGCTAAATGACACAACGAACAATTTGTATCAAGCACTTCTTTAATAAAATCAACAGCAAAAACCAGCTAAAAACTTAGCGGTATAAATAAAAATAAATTAAGATGTATTTCTACAGCTTAATTTCTGTCTTTCTCGTTTCAGCCTTACGCAAGACTTGTGGCATACCCGGAGAACATTGTGCAAGGTGAATGTCATACGCCATATTGGCAGTCAAATACTTCCTTTGTTAGTCCTTGGAAGTATCCTGGCTTTAACAGACGAGACGGTGTATTGAAGCCGGGGGGGGGGGGGGGGTATGTGTATTTGGGGGTGTTTTGGTGTGTGTGTGTGTGTGTGTGGGGGGGGGTAGAATATTTCCAGGTCTAAAGTTGTTGTGTTTGTTGTTTTGAGTAGATATGACTGATGACTCTAAGAAGTTATACCGGTCAGTCATGACATGTGGTTTGTATTAACGGTTAGCCACATTAAAGTTAAATAATCAAGACGCATCAAAGTTAGGTCTATATATGTCTAGGGCTAGGGTGTCCTCGGTAAACTCAAATTGACCCGAGTGTACCACGCGTATCGTTAACGTAATGAAGATATAATGAATTAAAATACCCACTGTTTTTAACGGGGGGGGGGGGGGGGGGGGTCGCCTATTTAAAATTCTCGTTTTCATGCATTAATTAAATAACGTGAATGGTAAGAAATTATGGTGTTTTTATTCAATGTTTTCCTTTAGTTTATTTTTTTGTCAAATGAACTAATTAACTATTTTTTTTGCCTAATTTTTAAGCTTTATACATAAATATTTTTAGTGTCAATTTAGCACCTCTCATAAACTCGGCGCCTGGGTGCCCCATCTCTTCCGCCCTTCTCTGGCTACGCTATTTCAAATATGTCACGAATCATTCACTTTCTATAATTAGTACTTTACTCAGGGGCCCCATGCTAACTTCATCTTCCAAAGTATGCTACTCCGTTTCGTGCCATTTGCTTCATTTAGTAGACTAGATCAAGGGTCGGCAAACTTTATATAATAGTGTGTCAAAGTAGCATTTCTAAATCTTTCAGCGTGCCAACGGCCTGCAAAAACAACCGTGAATATTTTAAGCTAGACAAATTTACCGTTGCCGAAATTACCGAATTTACAATTGCCAAAATTACAGTAATTCAATGCCTAGCCATGAAACAAGAAGTTATTCTGGTTAGCTTCGGGATATTGAAAATATTTGGGGCATATAAGCGCCATCTGATTATGTTATGTTTCTGCCCACATGCACATAGAAGGCTACTTCACCGGACTGTCAAGAAAACGGCCCCGGGTTCTAGCCCCGCCGTCGACCAATCCCTGCCGCCCTGCAGGAGATTTGAGCATAGTGGACGTAATAATCTTCTATCCAGAGAAGGAACATCTGTAAAACGTATAAGTCATAAGTCATAAGTCATAAGTCATTGGTTTGTTTTGACACGACTAATACGTATACTGTTTAAGCTGTGTCGTATAATTAGTGGGCTTTTGGTAAACAATAAAAACAACTATTTTATTTATACATTTCGTCACCAGTTAATGTTTGAAAGGTGGCGCAACTTGTCTGCTTGCGTTAGGGACCACGATGCCAAAAACAAGAAAAAATCAACAACCAAACAACCTATGCGTGAATATTACAGTATAATAATATGCCACTATGCATATCCTGCTTTTGTGTGCCAGGAAGTAACGCCCCTTAACGCGCTCCCCACTCCCCCCTCCCAGCACCCTCTGTCTCCCCCTTTCTCTCAATCGTACCTCCCCCCCCCCTTCGCTCTATTAAAATAAGGCCAATTGTATAATATGAGTCATTTTTTTAAAAAAAAAGATCTACTTTGTCCTTGAACCCTTAGCGCATATGTGGTAATATTAAGTTTACTTGTGTGTGTGTGTGTGTGCCGTGTATGTGTGTGTTTGTGTGTGTGATTGTGCGTATATGCGAGCAAGTGTGTGTGTGTGTGTAGGAGTCGGTGTGAACGACAAACAGAATGACAGATATGAAATGTCGAAATGAAGAAGAAGAAAAAAAGGGGAAGACCACTCGATTCGGTAACTCCGCAGTGTCCGTGTTTTAACTTTTACTTGGTTATCTGTCCCTTGTTTTTCCATCCCATTCATGCCCACAACAAAAGGCGGGCCCCACAAATTAACCCTTACAGTCCCGGGGGCGTATATAGCGGAACTGAAGGCAGCATAGATAGAAGTAGGTCGGTACGGGAAGGGTTGACAAAAGTAAAGAAACAAACAAAACTTAGAAAGCATCAAGTTGTCCCGGGGGTGGGGGGACCCGGGGGATCCCATTAAAATGTTTAAAGTTTTTTTTTAAATTATTATTACATTTAGAAAAATGTATAATATGTATTTTGCTTTCGCTTAATTCATTAGAGGCCGACTGGACATGTGGTTAGTTCACCGGACTGTCAACCGACAAGTTGAGGGGTTTCCGTATGATTACTCCGTATCTATGCCGTTTAACGATACTGATACGATGGAATTATGTGTATAAAAACATTAAAGAACATCTCAGTAAAACTGAGATCAAAATATCATTAATATTAGCAGATTAGATATTTAGCAGCGTTTACATCACATTTAATCAAAAAACAAATCGATTCAAATAGCTGAGGTGCTCAAATTATATCAGGTGCGTTTGTACCGCCCACTTGTCTTTCACCGCCCCCCCCTCCCCAATCGGCACAGGGAACGTCAGCGCCCCCCTAAAGCTTCTCACCGCTCCCCGGGGGGGGGGGGCGATAACGCCCCCGTTGAGAACCTATGAAGTAGACTATACTTTTTTTCTACAATATTTTTTACAAACTTTTAAAAACAAAAGACAATAAAAGAGGGAATTCTATCTAGAATTAACGTCTGTAAAACTTATAATAATAATTATATATTCATTACGTTTCATTACGCGTGGGACTCTCGGATGAATTTGAGCTTAACACCTCTGAACCAGATTAGCTATCGTTATGTGTGTATAGCGCGTTATAATAGATTTTGGCTGAGGAATTAAATGGCTATTCAGACCCATTTTCAGTCGGAATTCCTTAAAACCCATAAAAAAAACAAAAAAGAGGGAAAAAAACACAAAATAGATTGAACAAAATTCACATTCTTACCAGATTTTAAAAGAAATAGCACACAAAAAAAAACTCCAAACTACTATTAAAAAACCCACTACAAAGCCATCCCTAACCTATAAACTAACCGACACTAACTAGTGCTCTCTGTTTATTTCATTAAACATTTCATTCATTTCGTTATCCATTACTAAGTCTATCGGATCCCAATAGCCACTTCGATAGTTTTTTTAGATTGTTTTTGGAATTGTCTCCCTGGTTCACGTAGAACCAGGAAAACCAGTAACTTAACATCATTTAAAACATTTATAAAAATGCAAGACTAGACTCGGACCACAGATGAGCGTAGGACGCAATAATCTTCTCTATAGAAGTAGTGTTTGTAATGTATAAGACAAGAAGATAAGTTATTCGTTTAGCCTATATTTAATTTTGGAGTAGAGAGTATTTGTGTAGATATTTACTGATATGTATTTATTACTAGCTAAATTGTCCGGCGTCGGCCACGGGAAAGATAAAACTGTTATAAACTACACTGAACGGAAAGCTATAAATCTAATAATTAATTATTATTATTATTTACTGAAGACTGAAAGTAATTTAAAATAAACAATGTAATCGGGTAAAAAATAAGCGTCTTTTTATTTAACACAAATCTACTAAATGGCCCGGTGTTGCTCGTAGATTTACAATCTTTTTTTTTAAAGTAATATTAATTGAAATTAAAAATATTGTAGAAAAAAAGCTTAGACGAACTGGAGAATCGCCTGCATATTAGTCCGATACGCAAAACACTTAGCTAGTTCAGACACATGTCCGTAGAGAAATCGCAAAAGTATAACATGAGACAATAAGGTCACTTGTCTTTAAATTAACTAATCTGATTGGTCTACTTTATATATATAGATGACGTAACAACACCAACATGCAATGAAGCTACTTATTATTAACCCAGTGAATTTGACTGTTATTATCTATATATATAAAAAGACAGTGTTTGTGTCCCCGCGGATCCCCATTGGTCAATTTGAAAACACGTCATCTACAAGCCCAATCATTGACCTAAAGATTATTTTTAAATTAAATATTTTATGTCAACTTATCTTAACTTATACTTATACATTACAGACGCTCCTTCTATAAAGAAGATTATTGCATCCTACGCTCATATTTCCTAAAGAAGAAGCCAATACGGCTTTAAAAGCTACTATATTGTAGTTTATGAAATGTTTATCTGTAGCGTATAGGCCTACAGGTAGCCAACAGGCCCATTTAATTTTTCTCTGGGTTTATTTAACGAAACCTTATTATCTCATATATTACTTTTGTGATCACTTATTTATATGAGGTTTCCTTATCGTAGTGGTTAGCGTCTTCGACTACCATCTGGACGCCGTGGGTTCGATTCCCCGCTATGGGTCAATTTTTTTCCACTTAAAAAAAAATTCCATTAAAATTACTTTTTTTAAGATTGTAAGGATTTTATGACGTAAAACTTTCCTAAAATGTTTTCAATAAAAAAAATCTAATAGGCCTAGGCCTAGCCTATATTTTTGACGCACGCGAAAGACGAGTGTTTGATTCTCATCCACAAGGATAGTCTAACTTTTTGTTAATTAACCCTTCCCGTACCGACCTACTTTCCCATGCATACCCGCTATATACGCGCCCGGGACTGTAAGGGTTACAAAGAGATGTGTTTTTTTTACCCGATTACAATATTTACTTTTAATTACTTTCTTGAATGTTTTTTGTAAATAAATAATACTTATTTCTATATTTTTTAAAAGCAATATTAGCTTTCTTTTCTTTGTAGTTTATAAAAATTGTAGGCCTATCTGTAGCTTTAGGCCTAAGCTTATGTAAATGTATTTATCCCCCGAGAGACGCCGGGAAATTAAGCTTTAAATTTGGTTTAAGGGTAAAAAGACTTGCTTATATTTAACCCGATTGTAATATTTGTTATTACTCTCCTAAATGTTTTCAATAAATAATTATTATATTTCTAAATTTATTAGAGCTAGGCTCTTTCTGTTCATTGTAGTTTATGAAATGTTTATATAGCTTAGCCTATATATAGGCCTATTTTAATTTTTCCCCGGGCAACGCCGGGTAATTTAGCTTGTTGTATATAAATACAAACATTAAATCATGAAATCATTCTGTAAACATTCATTGAGTGGCTTGGGTGTATTATTTCACAGTGAACAAGATCCTAGACAGACTACGGAATACCACGGAATTGTTATACTATCTAAGAAATCAATTAATCTTGTTATACGTAGCCTATCTTTTTTTTTTTTAAATCTATTTAATTTGTCCATGGAAAGTTCAAATGCGCAGAAATTTCCCACTTCTTGTAACATACTTTACAAAGGACAAACAAAACAACTCATTATATTTTAAGATTTAATCGTTCATGTGTGCATCTAATAGGGACAGTTATCTTTCTCCATTTTTTTGTCTTTGTGTGTGTGTGTGTGTGTGTGTGTGTGTGTGTGGTAAAAAAAAAAGAAAAACATTTTACTATTCCCCCCTTGTGCCAACCATATCAATTGCAGCTTAAATTCACTCCCTCTCACAAACCTATATATTTTTTTTATGTGACAGTTTCTTCTTTTGAATGGACTCATTTCTTCCTTTTCAATGGTCTTCACCCCCCCCCCTCTCAACACAAATCTTTTACCCCATATGCCCCCCCCCCCTCGAGCTGGTTTAAGATTACCAATCCTTCTTGAACTCGTGTGTGTGTGTGTTGTAAGTAGGTCACAGTGAAAACTCGTGGAGAACTTGAACACTAAAATATACTTATCTATCTATCTACCTATCTATCTATATACTTATCTATCCATCTATCTATCTATGTATCTATGTATCTATCTATCTATCTATCTATCTATCTATCTATCTATCTATCTATCTATCTATCTATCTATCTATCTATGTATCTATCTATCAATCTATCTATCTATCTATCTATCTATGTATCTATGTATCTATCTATCTATCTATCTATCTATCTATGTATCTATCTGTCTATCTATCTATCTATCTATGTATCTATCTATCTATCTATCTATCTATTTATATATATTTCTATCTATCTATCTATGTATCTACCTATCAATCTATCTATCTATCTATCTATCTATGTATCTATCTATGTATCTATCTATCTATCTATTTATATATATTTCTATCTATCTATCTATCTATGTATCTATCTATCTATCTATCTATCTATGTATCTATCTATCTATCTATTTATATATATTTCTATCTATCTATCTATCTATCTATCTATGTATCTATCTATCTATGTATCTATCTATCTATCTATTTATATATATTTCTATCTATCTTTCACTGTATAAATTTATCTACCTATCTATATGTTTATATATCTATCTATCAATCAAACTATCTTTCTACCAATATATCTCTCTATTTATCTATCTATCTATATTTATCTTTATATCTATCTCTCTATCTACTTATCTATCTATTTATCTATCTATATATTAACAAAAATAAAGAAATAAAACAAGTTTTTAAAAAGTAATGTAGGCCTTTTCCGTTGGACCAAATTGAGCCACCTTCTCTTTACCTCACTAATGTCAGGTACCCATTAGAGCTCGGTAGAATCATGGACACCCTCCAGAACCCACGAACAAGAAATATCATAGACTTCAGCAGAATTAGAACTCAGGCTCATCGGTACGCCAGCCGAACGCGCAACCAATCGGCCACCATACCCAAATCCTACAAGTTTACGCTCCAACAAATGCCAGTAACGGAGAAGCTATTGTAATCAGGAGTGTTAGCCCTGGAGATAATTAACCCCCTCCCCTTCCCTTCCATTGCATGCTACACCCACTCCTGTTTATGGTAATATAAAGACAACTGGTTACTCCCCACCTACCCCTCTCCTTACTTGGCACCCCCACCCTTCTTAAGTTTGTGTAAGTTAATGAGTTCCCCCCCCCCCTACCCCTCAAACTAAACATTATTCGATATCTCTAAAGTGTCCAATGAATGTAAGTTTACTCCCACGTGATTTTAAACACCCAATCTGATTAAAGGAAAATTATGGTAGATTCCTTGACCAGCGCTGGGGGAAAAACTGTAGTCAGTTTAATTCTTGGCTCCGTGCTGTTCACACTTTTAAGTAAAATCTAGAATAGATTGTCATCATCTTGTTTCCATATTATTATATGCTTAGGATTTTTTGGCACTTTATTATCCTGTTTCTGAGCATTTACTTTATAAATAACTTATATATATATATATATATATAATATATATATATATTGATATACCAACCAAATATGAGTCTTCGTGAATCACGTACATTGTTTGTATTGTTAAATTGCATTAATAACGGCGAATCAAAAAAAAAATTCGCAAGAGTTTATGGATAGCTGTGGTACCTTAACTAGACAACAAGCCAAGGGTGTGATACACTATTTCCACCTCATCATGTGATAACGGGTAAACTCTACAAATACCCTGTCACAGTTCTTAATGCGAAGATTGGTCGGGATAAAATACAGTCACGATCACACTGAGTGCAGAGTGCAGATGAGAACAGTGGAAGGTACTACATTTTCTTCCACCTTCTTATGCCTTGCGCGTTTTTCACCTGCAAGCCGGGAACCTCTTCCTTGATCCATGCCCCTCCAGGTGGGCCTAACCTGCGCCATGTCCTCCCAACTGTTTGCTGTCAATCAATATGGAGACGTTTCATTTCGCGTTTGCGTACATCCACATATCTCAGTTTCGGACGTCAAGCAGGCCTCTGTTATCCACAAAGGTTTTGTATAGGATGCCCTGTGGGAGTGGGAGTCAACCCTGTGGCATTCGGTGTACATGACCTAGCCAGCCGAGTTTCTTGTGTTGCTGAGTATAATAAAATTGTTTAATGCGTGTCTTGACGCCTTGCTCTTTGCAGGACCTCTGCATTTGGGATTTTGGGTCCTGTCATCTTACATCTAGTTTACTTCTGAGACACCTGTTGTGCAAAGTGTTCAGTTTCTTTTCCTGTCAGGAATAGGTGCACAATGTCCAACTGCCATACAGCAAGGTGCTTAGCACGCAAGGTTTGGTAAACTAGTGATTTAGTTAAAGCAGTGGGTCATCCTGACTATTTTTTTGTTAAACCTTGTCATAGTGCCCATTGCCCTAGCTATCCTACTACTGTTGATTTCCCCACCTAGGAGCACATCACTTGAGATCTTTGCAGCAAGGTAGCAGAACTCGTCAACTACCTCTAGTGGTTGGCCACCAACAGGGATGCATGGCGAGATGACAGCATTTGGAGCCGGAACCATTGTTTTTTGCCATGACTAATGCAGAGGCCAAATTTTTGGTATGCAGAAGCCCATTTCTTAACTAGGTATCTAGCTGTCTAACTACCCATCTATCTGTTTATCTATCTCTCTACCTACCAACCTTTCTTCCTATCTATCTATCTATCTATCTATCTATCTATCTATCTATCTATCTATCTATCTATCTATCTGTCTATCTATCTTTCTATCTATCTATCTATCTATCTATCTATCTATCTATCTGTCTGTATATCTATCTATCTATCTATCTGTCTGTCTATCTATCTATCTATCTATCTATCTATCTATCTATCTATCTATCTATCTACCTATTTAACTATATATCTAAGTTCCTATCTATAATATATAATTATATTGTATATTCTATTTTTTTTTATTAACAACTATTGCGCAATAGGGGACTTAAGAAAAAAAGACGTCTGCCAAAGATTCAAAGATGTCAATGGCGCACCCCCTTTCCACGCCCTGGCTGCTCCCTACCCCGCAAGCCCCCCCCCCCCTCTTAACCCTTCCGTCTAACATCGGGGCAACCTCTTATTCTTTCTGTTTCATTCTGCGCAGTTTTATTTTCGTTTTTTTTTCTCCACCGGTGCACCTAGTCGTGTGTGTGTCTGTGTGTTTGTCTGTGTATGTGTGTTTGTCTGTGTATGTGTCTGTGTGTGTATGTGTATGTCTGCCGGAGTATAAATTTTCTATGTTAGTTCATCAATGTGTGTGTGTGTTCGTGTGAGATGTTGGTGAATCGAAGGGAGATAGAGTGGTGCCGGCGGTGGTGGAAAGGGGAGGGTAAGGGCTCCTCCTCTCCCACCCCCCTCCCCGATCCCGCGGGACACGACAGCAAGGTGCACGACCGTTGACTTCAATTTCATTGGTCCAAAACTTGTATGAAATAGGTCAAACCTTGTGGTACTTGTTTATGAATGGCGCCTGCATTGACAGTACCGTAAGACCTCTAAAGGTTTACACTCTACACCAGACAAAAATAAAACAACAACTAAATTTTCAAAGTCAACGCAGTCCAAAGCTACAACCTGTATACAACATGACTGTTGAAAGTGCACAGATGTAAGGGAGATAATTTTACGTTCGCAAACATATATTGGAGTTGTCAGTTCCTGTTATCTAGTATTTTTACACAGAATCTACAAAATTCACTTATTATACACTGAACGAACGAATCTAGTTTAATACAATTAGATATAGTCTAGATCTAACCATTGTATCCAATATTTTACATTGAAACCTTAAATCTAGTAGGTCATGGTGACAGAGCGGTAGCGTGTTCAGCTGGCGTTCGAATCCTGGTGACGGCTAGAATTTGTTCTCAGGCCTGGAGGGTGTCCCTGGGTCTACCCAGCTCTGATGGGTAGGCTACCTGACTTTAGTTGTGTTAAAGTAAAGGTTGATGGGCATTGTGCTGGCAACGCACTCCTCTAGTATGCCGTGGCTACAGAAACTGGTGAACTGGCCTAATTTATCAAATTGGTCAGACGGTATTATTTTACTTTTTGTTTTAACTTAAATTTTACATTGAGCCATAGGCCTATACTTTTTGTTTTAACTAAAATTTTACATTGAGCCATAGGCCTATACTTTTGTTTTAACTTAAATTTTACACAGAGCCATAGGCCTATACTTTTTGTTTTAACTTAAATTTTACATTGAGCCATAGGCCTATACTTTTGTTTTAACTTAAATTTTACATTGAGCCATAGGCCTATACTTTTTGTTTTAACTTAAATTTTACATTGAGCCATAGGCCTATACTTTTTGTTTTAACTTAAATTTTACACAGAGCCATAGGCCTATACTTTTTGTTTTAACTTAAATTTTACACTGAGCCATAGGCCTATACTTTTGTTTTAACTTAAATTTTACACAGAGCCATAGGCCTATACTTTTTGTTTTAACTAAAATTTTACATTGAGCCATAGGCCTATACTTTTGTTTTAACTAAAATTTTACATTGAGCCATAGGCCTATACTTTTGTTTTAACTTAAATTTTACACAGAGCCATAGGCCTATACTTTTTGTTTTAACTAAAATTTTACATTGAGCCATAGGCCTATACTTTTGTTTTAACTTAAATTTTACACAGAGCCATAGGCCTATACTTTTTGTTTTAACTTAAATTTTACTCTGAGCCATAGGCCTATACTTTTTGTTTTAACTTAAATTTTACACTGAGCCATAGGCCTATACTTTTTGTTTTAACTTAAATTTTACACTGAGCCATAGGCCTATACTTTTTGTTTTAACTTAAATTTTACATTGAGCCATAGGCCTATACTTTTGGTTTAACTTAAATTTTACATTGAGCCATAGGCCTATACTTTTGGTTTAACTTAAATTGTACACTGAGCCATTGGCATATACTTTTTTTTAAATTGTTGAATTTATCATTTTAAAATGAACCATTGAATTTAGTATTTTGCATCGATCCTTGAATTACTGTATATTCATCTTTGGTATAGACCTATAATATTTTACATTTCTTCTTTTTCACTAAACTGTGGCGACCCCGTTAGACCCGATGAAAAATTCCATAATTTAATGGTGATTTTGAATGCTCAAAAGTGTGCATTAACAAGTTAACAACTAATTATAATAATTTATAATATACAAACAAGAGTTATAAATAGACGACGGATGTCTGGTTATTGACTCTAGTATTTTATATCGAGACATTAAACATTGTGTATCACAATTGGTCCCAGTCAATTAGAGATATTGTAAACCAGATGTTTCCATGACTAAGAAATAAGAACTGGCAAGCTTTACTTTGGATATATTTTCATCCTGATTCTTTCACTACTTCCAGTGTATGGGTACTTACTTACTTATGCCCGTCAACCCCTGTCGGATTATGGGCCAACACCAACAACAGTTCTCCAGCTTCTCCTATCCTGGGTCATCCTCTCTATCTGGTTCCAACTGCCAGGTCACGCCTCCATGTGTTTCTTGGGCGATCCCTCTTTCGTTTTTTCCTTGGGGATTCCAACGCAATGCCTGCCTTCCAATGTAATTTGATGGTTTTCCTTGGGGATTCCAACGCAATGCCTGCCTTCCAATGTAATTTGATGGTTTTCCTTGGGGATTCCAACGCAATGCCTGCCTTCCAAAGTAATTTGGTGGTTTGCGTATTGTGTGACCTATCCAACCCTATCTTCTCTTCCTGATCTCCTCTTCAGGTGTGGCTTGGCCGGTCCTTTCTAAAAAGGCTTGCATCGCCATAGTGTCAGGCCATCGTATTTGCAGGATTCGTCTACGGCAGCTGTTGGTGTATGCTTGGAGTTTCCTGATGGTAGTCTATTTGTCATCCGCCAAGTCTCCGCTCCATATAGTAGGTCCGACTTCACGTTTGAGTTCAACAGTCGGATCTTAGTGTTAGTGTACGGATAGTAAACTGTATATTTGTCTTATAACAAACAAAGAAATTGAACAAGTCAGCGGGAAAAGTGTGGAGACGATTCAAAAGAAAGGGAATATAGAGACAGAAGAGAAAGAGACGACAGGTGTATCTTGGTCCCCCAAACCTGTAAAACAAGGCTTTAGGACAATGTTTGGGCCCGGGGGAGGGAGCGGGGTAGCTTTTCAGGGGTCCTCCCATTATGACTGTCTTTTCAGGTAGGTTGGTGTGAATGCAAACTAAAGGGACTTTGTGTGGGGCTATCAGTAGGCAAAAGTGCCTGGGCATTTAACGGAATTATGGTTGCACAATGGGGCAGAATTTATCTGCTCAAATGCAGTCTTGATACATTTTGAACAATTTTAAAATCAGTATATTTCTAACAAAGAAAAACAAACAACAAACAACAGCAGCAGAAACAAAGAAACACACAAAACAAAAAAATGACACTCATACAAAAAGCTAGCCGACAGTTGAAAGCCTTCGCCATTATATATTTATTTAGATCTAGTCCTACAGGTGATAAGAAAAGGTATTACAGTAAAGTTGAGGGCTACTTATTATTCAAATCATATTCAGATATAAATGTTTTTTTTTTACTCCTTCTTATTTTGAAGAAAAAAAAAATAATATCCCTCTTCCTGTCGTCTGAAAAAAAAAGTTCTCAGCGCCAGTTAAGCCCCCTGGGACGCCGAGTTGCTTCCCTTGGCTAGTCTGCCACTGTAGCGGTTGTACCAGAATATCTATGGTTGTACAAGACGTTTGAATGAAATAAGACTCCATTCACCCCCTTGTCATACGTTGGACCTTATCCCACACTCCCCCCCCCCCCCCCCCAACCTCATTCCCTTTTATAGGCCTATAGCTTTCCATACTCAAATCTAACCATTCCTCGCCCTCCCCCTAAACCACAATCGCAATGATCTTAATCCACTTCAGCCCCCCCCCCCCCCCCCCCAGCCAACGACAAACACACGATCCCACGTCTCCTAAAAGATCCCACGTTTTCCAAACGATCCCACGTATTCTAAAAGATCCCACGTCTCCTAAAAAATCCCAAGCTTTCCGAAAGATCCCAAGTTTTCCAAAAAAATCCCAGGTCTTCTAAAATAGCCCATTTTTTCCCGTAAGATTCTAAAAGATCCCAAGTTTTCGGATAGAACTCCGTGTCTTCTAAACGATCCTCAATTTTTTTTCTCAATGATCCCACGTCTTATAAAAGATTTTAAATTTTCAAAAAGATCCTAGAAATCCAATATTACTTCTTATAGTTGTTTAGAGTGTATATATTTAGGACTTGG
Source organism: Anisus vortex (assembly GCA_949126835.1). Taxonomy (NCBI): domain Eukaryota; kingdom Metazoa; phylum Mollusca; class Gastropoda; family Planorbidae; genus Anisus; species Anisus vortex. The sequence continues at coordinate 40,707,886 of OX421500.1, read as the reverse complement.
AGAGACCGCGTCCTCATTGTAATATGTAGGCCCTAGACTATTTATGTGTGTGAATATCTATCTATCTATTTATCTCTCTATCTCTATCTATCTATATATATATATATATATATATATATAGTGGAAACTAAGTCTGCTTGTGGCTCCATACAGCCTGTGCACTGATGCGTGAATTCCCAGGATACGTTCGGGTCCCTAGTCGTAGAATTACTAATCTTGAACCCTAACTGGAACACACACAAACAACCAGACGCGTAAACACACACACACAATCAACACTAGAAAGGGAGGGGGGGGGGGGTTACAAACTCATCGCTGAAGGTCACTCGCAAACCGAAACTTGTGTTTTTCCCCACTATAGGAACTAATGTGAATGGGGGAGTAATTCTGTTCCTGGACACCCATACGTTGACTTACTTAACACTTGTACACTATTATGTTTCGTAAGGAACAACAAATCCGAACAACAAAACATACTACAGTCAGCAACCCATTCACAAACACAAGACTAATAAGATCCAGAGACATATTAAATTGTATGGGAAGTGTGTAGAGAGAACTGTTGACAGAGTAAGATTAGAAGATTGTTGACAGACTGAAAGAAATGCTTGCTGACAGTATAAAAAAGGAAGGCTTGTTAACAGAGTATACTGAAAGATTGTTGACAAAGTAAAAGGAAGAATTGTTGGCAAAATAAAATGAAAGATTGCTGACAGAGGAAAGGGAAGGTTTGTAGTTGAGCGTGTAAAAGTAAAAGAAAATATTTTTGACAGAGTAAGAGGAAGGATTGTTGACCGAGTAAAAGGAAGGATTGTTGACAGTAAAAGGAAAGATTGTTGACAGTAAAAGGAAGGTTTGTTGACCGAGTAAAAGGAAGGATTGTTGACAGTAAAAGGAAGGATTGTTGACAGCGTAGAATGAAGGACTGTTGACAGAAGAGAAGGAAGAATTGTTGCCAGAGTAAAAGGAAGGATTGTTGACCGAGTAAAAGGAAGGATTGTTGACAGTAAAAGGAAGGATTGTTGACAGCGTAGAATGAAGGACTGTTGACAGAGGAGAAGGAAGAATTGTTGCCAGAGTAAAAGTAAGGATTGTTGACCCAGTAAAAGGAAGGATTGTTGACAGTAAAAGGAAGGATTATTAACAGCGTAGAATGAATGACTGTTGACAGAGGAGAAGGAAGAATTGTTGCCAGAGTAAAAGGAAGGATTGTGGACCGAGTAAATGAAGGATTGTTGACAGTAAAAGGAAGGATTGTTGACAGCGTAGAATGAAGGACTGTTGACAGAGGAGAAGGAAGAATTGTTGCCAGAGTAAAAGGAAGGATTGTTGACCGAGTAAAAGGAAGGATTGTTGACAGTAAAATGAAGGATTGTTGACAGCGTAGAATGAAGGACTGTTGACAGAGGAGAAGGAAGAATTGTTGCCAGAGTAAAAGGAAGGATTGTTGACCGAGTAAAAGGAAGGATTGTTGACAGTAAAAGGAAGAATTGTTGCCAGAGTAAAAGGAAGAATTATTGCCAGAATAACAGGAAGAATTATTGCCAGAGTAAAAGGAAGAATTATTGACTAAATTTGGAATAGTTGACACTTATTGTTGTTTCGGTAGAATGTAGGTTAACTGACATATAATAACCACACAAAAAAAACACAAAAAAACAAGCAGAATGACAGATGTGATATATGCACTGTTACCCATGCACAATAATAAATAATGACAACAATAATGTCATGTGATAAATTCGTTAATGGCATGACAAAAAGACACTTTAAGAAAAATACCAACAAGAACAAATCAAATATTCAGTAACACATAACATATGACACAAATGTCATATGACATATGATACAATTGACAGATTGAACATGGCACAAATGACATATGACACGTGACAAACTATGACACAAATGTCATATGGCACGTGACAAACTGACACAAGACACAAATAACATATGACACAAATAACATATGACACGAATGACATTTCGCACATGACACAAATGACAAATTACACACGACACAAATTACATATGCCACAAATGTCAAATGTCACATGACACAAATGACATACGACACAAATGATATATGACACAAATGGCATATGACACAAATGACCAAAAGAAAAGCACACCAGTGTCCAATACGATGTTATGTTTATTTTAGAATTTCACCGTGAAAGTTAAATGGAAACAAAAAAGCAGATCTACCTTTTGTACATAAATTAGTTCTTTGAAAAAATACAACAAAAAAAAACAAATACAATCAAAAACAATGTTTTTAGTGACGAAACGACAAAATTACTTTGTAAAAATTTTTTGGTGTGAATGAGCGAGAGTTGATATATTTATTAAGCCCTTCAATTCTCCAACAAACACACAGACAGTCACACAGAAAAATATATACACACACACACAAATGATTTCATTATCATATAATAATATATTTACATACTTCGTTTTTCTTTTTAAAAAAAAACTTGTACTTAAAAAAAAAAATTTAAAAAAAAAATTTAAAAGCTACCAAGGGGCCGCAATTCTCATCCAAATTGAAGCCCGTTGCCTTGGTAACAATCAAGTTAAAAAAAAAAAAAAAAAATAATGAAACAATATTTTTTTTAAACAAGAGAAGAGACTCTAGGACATATAGTTGAGTTGTCATTACAAATTATTATGATAAGTAAAAAGGCTATAGTTATTTATGTCAGGGAAAGAGTCCATGGAACATTTAATTTTAATCTATACAAGTCTTCACTTTTCTAAACTATATTTGTTTTTTGTTTAGTTTAATTTAAAACAATGATCATTAACCCTTGTAAGACCAGTTGTTGTTTTTTTTTGTTCACAGAGAACAAAAGTAAAAACTTGAAGAGTGGACTTTAAAAAATAACAACAATGGGCTGGAAAGGGTTAATACGACAATTAATTAAGGACGTCATTAATGTATTTAATTATACAGGATGTACAGGAATGCCATAGAGTAACATTTAGTAAAATGTAACCCCCAGTGTCCTGAGGATTTTCTTCAGGGTCTGCCGATGAGGCTTTTGCAGGGGCTGACCGATTTTATGCCTTTAATCAGGTGCCCACACACATACACACACAAAAAGAAGATTTTTAGATTTTTAAATTAGAATAATTAAAAAATGGAATGACTGATTAAAAAACACCTTTTAAGGTCATTAGAAATATTAATCCCTGGTCTTTTTTTTTTTTGGTTGCTTTTTTAGGCCCACGGCTAACTAGACGTATTGTGTGGTTAGCACAACTCCCAGTTGTCCTTCTAGAAATGTTGATGATTCAGAGATGGTTCCTGATCTTGGGAATGCTTGACGACCACCCTTTTTTATTAAAAACAATCATGATTCGAACTCGAGATTATGGGGAATGTTTATTCAACACTTTGTTGCAAGACCACATCCACCTCCACCATTCACAGCTGAAATAAAAGGTACTGTATACGAAACTGTGGAAACAGTGGTAGGAGGACAGAGAACAGCATTATCGAAAATGAAATTTGGTGCTTAAAAAGTTAGTATGACATTAATGGGAAAAAGAGGGGGGGGGGGCGGGGGTAGCAAGCTCGGCATCAATAGCATGAAGGGCATAAAAGAGTAAGATCGGCCTCAATAGAAAAGCTCGGCCTCACTAGAAAAGCTCGGCCTCAATAGAAAAGCTCGGCCTCAATAGAAAAGCTCAGCCTCTTTAGCAAAGCTCAGCCTCATTAGAAAAGCTCAACCTCAATATCACACTCGGCCTCAAAAGCAAGCTTTGGCCTCAAGAGCAGGCTTGGCATCAATAGCAAAAACTCGGCCTCAAAAGCAAGCTTTGGCCTCAAGAGCAGGCTTGGCATCAATAGCAAAAGCTCGGCCTCAATTTCCCTAGAAAACCCCGCCTCAAGACCAAGCTTGGACTCTACAGCAACCGCGACCTACATAGCGAAAGCTCTTCTCCAATGGGCTAGCTCGGCCCCCTCACTAAAAGACTCATTCATATCAAGATATTATGTTTTTTGTTTCCAAAAGTGGGCAAATCGCACTTCTCAGCACTGACGTTGTTTAGACTTTCCCTGTAGTTGCCTGTATAATCCAAAACAGTTTACCCCAAGATCGTACAACTTACACAACCATGGTAAATCAAATGAAACATGTGGACACCCCAAATATGTATAGTTATCTTTATACTGTTATACTTTATACATACATTCACACACACAAAAACCAACTATACTCCAATAATAAAGAAATGTATACATTTGATTTCAAAACACACACACATGAGTTCGATATAGCTATTTAAAAAATGCACATGTCTAATAATGTCTTTTTTTATTTCTTCATTTCATTTCCATTCAAAAGTAAAAGAGAAGAAAATAGACGTCGAAAATATATTCTTCTTTACTCCTTTTACTTTATGCTTGAAGAGAAAAATAATATGATGAGGAATTTCCGCAATCTTCTGCACTTTCGATTCACGGGTTCCTTGACCGGGAAAACCCGATATACCCCTTCTTGATTAAATATAATGGCGCATCGACAGTTTATGAGTTTTGTCAGAACGATGATGGGGAATAGGATTATTTTGTTGATGCTGTTTGTTATTCGGTCCCACACTTTGTTCGTTTTCTGATGATTAAACCAGTTTTACAAAACACAAATGATCCATTATGTTCTGTGAAGTTATCCGGGCAGCGTTTTTTTTTAACAAACGCACATGGTCTCCATTTGGTAGAATAGAATCCTCAACGCCGAAAACACATGATGCGTGCTTGTCATGTGTTTTCTTCTAGTGAAATATCGTTTGATAAAAGCTGACGAAAATATAAAAAAATGGTCCGATATATATCTAATAAATTGCCAATGATTCAATGATTGGTCAATATATCCAATGAATTGCCAACGATTTCAATGATTGGTCAAATATATCCTATGAATTGCCAACGATTTAAATGATTGGTCAAATATATCCAATGAATTGCCAATGATTTCAATGATTGGTCAAATATATCCAATAAATGGCAAACGATTTCAATGATTGGTCAAATATATCCAATGAATTGCCAACGATTTAAATCATTGGTCAAATATATCCAATGAATTGCCAACGATTTCAATGATTGGTCAAATATATCCAATGAATTGCCAATGATTTCAATGATTGGTCAAATATATCCAATGAATCAGACCGTTCAACCGGCCACTAACTACTCACATGGAGATAAGAGTTTCATCACTAAGTCACTGCGTACTAGTCACATTACTATAGTGAAACACTCGGGTGCAGCTATGGGTTGGCCTACGTAAAACTCCAACCCATTAAACGGGCTTGAGGAAAAAACAAACATAAGTATTAAAACCAACCATTGCGTTCAAGTGTATTTCTTTTTTGTTTCTGTTGTGTGTCTTGTAATACAAAGAGCATCAGTGTCACCTTTTAACCCTTCCCGTACCGACCTACTTCTATCTATGCTGCCTTCAGTTCCGCTATATGCTATATACGCGCCCGGGACTGTAAGGGTTAAAACACATGAGAAGGAATACACAATTAGATGGATATGCTGCCTAATGTTTAAAGTAACTAAACACGGTCTACATTTTTTTATGTCAGTATAAGGTCACAGAATTGCAGGCTGATCTCTTTAGTTTTCCTTTCCAGAAAAGCAGGAAACGAACAATCAAACGAAAAACCGAAATAACTTTCCAGAGCTGATTGAAGAGTATGAAGATTTAACCACGCGACAATCTGAACAGCAGGACTACTTTTTATTGGTCGCCAAAGATAGCGAGGTGCCCTGCTTTGCATTGGTTGCCAATGATAGCTAGATGTACTGCTTTTGATTGGTTGCCAAGGATATCAAAATGTCCTGGTTTTGATTGGTCGCCAACCAGGATAACGAAATGCCCTGCATCTGATTGGTTGCCTAAGATAGCGAATCGCCCTGCTTTTTATTGGTCGCCGAAGATGGTTAGATGCGCTGCTTTTGATTGGTCCGTCAAGGATGCAACGCCATTTTAGTAGCAGACGAAGTAGAGGCGCTGAACAGGATTGCGTTGCTTAGCAAAAATGCCCTGTCCAAACTTAGGGACATGTCGTTTTGTTCTAGCTAGGTAGCACTCGACATTATATTCAACGACATTATATTCAACGATAAAAACACTTTTTAAAGAACATTTTTCTTTTTTTATCGTCCATTCTATCACTGTCAGTGAAAATCCTTACTAGCTTAAAGTGATTCAACGGAGTGTATTTATAATATTTACATTAGTGTTTGTCCAGAAATTCAACCAACAGGTTCCTTCCCCTGAATCATGTTAATATACGTAGTTACGCCACAAGTGGAAAAAAGTAAGATGCTACTTTTTTTTTTTAAACAGAAAATATATATCTACACTTTTTTTTAAATTTTAAAATATAAAACTAAATTGTAGTCTTCAAGAGCCTTTCGTGGACGTGTCCTTTGGAGACTTCCCCTTCCGCTTGGTTTTCTTGGCGTCTGTCTCATGGTCTACGCTAGTCCGATTGTGCCGCTTCTTCTGCTTCTTGCACTTGCAGCTCTTCACCACTTTGATGTTGTAGTGTTTCTTGGTGCCGTCCTTGCACAGCAGCTCAATGGGCCGCTTCTGGACGCTGTCCTCCACGCAATGCCACTCTTTCAACTTGTGCCTGCCGATAGTCTTGACAAACTCGGCGTACCTTTCAAATGCAAAAACAAGATAGGGATGTTTGAATAAACATTATACATTGTTTACCCATAGATAAATACCAAACCAGCAAAATCAGTAGGCCTAATCATTCTACACATATTTACTATAGATTTACATCAAATATACGAAATCAGTAGTTGTTTTACACTATTTCACTATAGGTATACATCAAATGAACCAAATCACTGATCATTCTATACTGTTTTAATATAGTGTTATGTGTATATAGCATGCTATAATCGTTTTTATATTGTATTTGCAATTGTCTCGATAGTTCATTTAGAGTTTGCATTTATATTTAATTTTGGTCTAGAGATTATTTGCGTATAATTGTATAGACAGTTATTTATTATGACGTAATCACACCACTACGTTTTCTCGTAGTCTCTAACAACTTTCTAGAACGCATTTTTCTTTAGCATTTGGAATACTTCGTGGAAAATCCATTCTAGTACTTTCTGCACAAAAATATATAAGGCACGCTATAGTGTAGTTAGATGTGGTTTTCCCATAGCGATAAATAATCAGTTTTTTATAGACCAGTGTAGTCGAGTGTTATTATTGTACATCCGTTCAAGCATTTTTAAATTCTTCGTTGAACATTGATCGAGTGGCTTGAGTGTATTATTTCATGATGAACAAAATCTTAGAAAGACGACAGAAGACCCGAAATTGTAACAATAGATATACATCATTTAAGTCAGTTTTTCATGTAACCCATTACATGGCATTTTTTTGTTATCCCCCATAAATCTAACGATGAGTACTCACCAAGGCAAATTTTTCTCGGACAGACAGTGCCCCGTGCAGACGACCTCCTGAATCGGCTTGTGGGATGTGCAGAAGCCATCCGTGATGTAGCGTCGCGCTTGCAACTCTTTGCATCCCACTTGAATCTCAGCTGAAATGAACACAAGGCATGAGATGGTTGAGCGAACAATAAGACAACAACAACAGCTAATTGTTTTCAATGCATTAGAACTGTTCAATGAACAATCACGTAATAGATCTTATCTTATATATTACAGACTCTCCTTCTATCAATAAGATTTTTGCATCCAACACGCATACGTGGTATGAGTCTAGTCTTGCATTTTGATTAGTGTTTTAAATGATGTTAGATTACTGGTTTTCCTTTTTTTTGGGGGCAACCTATTCCAAGCCCAAGAAAAAGAACGTATAATAATGTGTTCTCGTATAATGGATAAGGAATGTGTTTTTTGTTCTTATGTTTATCTGAGCACTGCAACATATTTTTATTGTGTTGTATTTCTATTACTACTTTACTCATTGTCCTTCTGTCCTCTAGTGTTTCTAGGTTTAGTGATTTAACTATTGGTGTTACTCTTGTCAGTTGTGAATATTCGCTATCTATTTTGTAACCAACCTTATCCTTAGCTTCAACATCACTGAGTACGTTTATACCTATTCAATATCAATGGAGCAATACAAAAGTTCAGTTCGATTCATTTAAAGAAAACGTAACTCTTATTCCTTATGTTCCATAGACCAGTCTTAATGAGGCATGACCTTTCCAATAGGTCATGGGTTAATGAATCCATGAACTTCCAGTTTATTTCCGGCAACGCTCTTCACATATGTTTTCGTCTTGCTTCAAGTATAGTTTTTGCTGATGTTTGACAATTGATTTCAACCTCGACGTCCAGATGGTCAGGACTTTTAGAAATATACAAAGGCTACAAGATTAGCAATGAGAAATCCGTTTTTCAACATCAAAAGTGAGTATGCGACCTGGAAGCCACAATCGTGCAATTAACCATAGCTAAAGACCTTGTTGTTTCAACTCTCCACTGACCTGACCAATATTATTTACGTAGAAGAAGCGGAGATAAAATGCGGAGCAACAGATACAGGGCAACCATTTCGGAGCAACAGATACAAGGGCAACCATTTCGGAGCAACAGATACAAGGGCAACCATTTCGGAGCAACAGATACAGGGCAACCATTTCGGAGCAACAGATACAAGGGCAACCATTTCGGAGCAACAGATACAGGGCAATCATTTCGGAGCAACAGATGTAGTGCAACCATTTCGGAGCAACAGATACAAGGGCAACCATTTCGGAGCAACAGATACAGGGCAACCATTTCGGAGCAACATATACAGGGCAACCATTTCGGAGCAACAGATACAGGGCAACCATTTCGGAGCAACATATAGCCTATAGGGCAACCATTTCGGAGCAACAGATACAGGGCAACCATTTCGGAGCAACATATAGCCTATAGGGCAACCATTTCGGAGCAACAGATACAGGGCAACCATTTCGGAGCAACAGATACAGGGCAACCATTTCGGAGCAACAGATACAGGGCAACCATTTCGGAGCAACAGATACAAGGGCAACCATTTCGGAGCAACATATAGCCTATATGGCAACCATTTCGGAGCAACAGATACAGGGCAACCATTTCGGAGCAACATATAGCCTATAGGGCAACCATTTCGGAGCAACAGATACAGGGCAACCATTTCGGAGCAACATATAGCCTATAGGGCAACCATTTCGGAGCAACAGATACAGGGCAACCATTTCGGAGCAACATATAGCCTATAGGGCAACCATTTCGGAGCAACAGATACAGGGCAACCATTTCGGAGCAACATATACAGGGCAACCATTTCGGAGCAACAGATACAGGGCAACCATTTCGGAGCAACATATAGCCTATAGGGCAACCATTTCGGAGCAACAGATACAGGGCAACCATTTCGGAGCAACATATACAGGGCAACCATTTCGGAGCAACAGATACAGGGCAACCATTTCGGAGCAACAGATACAGGGCAACCATTTCGGAGCAACATATACAGGGCAACCATTTCGGAGCAACAGATACAGGGCAACCATTTCGGAGCAACATATACAGGGCAACCATTTCGGAGCAACAGATACAGGGCAACCATTTCGGAGCAACATATAGCCTATAGGGCAACCATTTCGGAGCAACAGATACAGGGCAACCATTTCGGAGCAACATATACAGGGCAACCATTTCGGAGCAACAGATACAGGGCAACCATTTCGGAGCAACAGATACAAGGGCAACCATTTTGGAGCAACCAATGCAAGGCAAGAAATTGCAAGGCAACTAATATAATCCAACAAATACATTTTAAAAAAAACAACAACAATTGCATGGCATTAAACACAGTGCAGCGATTACCGGAACAGCACATTTTAAAATAAAACAGAAACAAAGTTTGACAAAGTACAACGTAAAGTCACCTAAGGACAGAGCGCCATCTAACCTAAAAAAAAGAAGTAAGTTCAGAAGATATTGATGTGAGGATACTACTTTGCTTACTTTACGTTTCACAAAACAACAAAAAAAAACTACCCTCTACCTCCCCCCCCCCCCCACACACACACACACAATTGAGTGCCCTTCTATGAGAAGTCCCCATTCATCTCTTTTTTTTTCTTTTTCAAAACTATAATCCCTTTCATTGACAAAACCCCACAAGTCACGCATGTAGGTGTGGATTTTAAGAGAAAAGAAAAACACGAGAGAGGTTGGAGAATTGGTTGAGGGGGGAGGGGGAGTAGTAGGGGGGGTGACTTTGGGGAAAGGGGGGTGGGTGGGAGGAGGATGGGAGCGATAGGTAGTTCGTCTTCCTCAAAATGTAAATAATACACACAAAAAAAAAAAATGTCATCTTGCCAAACGCCATCATTATTAAAAATGCATTCTTGGTTGACAGGCCCGATGGACACTTAACGAAACGAAAGCCATGTTTCTTTTTACCTTTTTTTTTAAAAAAAAATTGTGTCTGATAGGCTTATATTGTTGTTCGGTAGTTTGCATATTGTTATTGTTGTGCGTTTTTTTTTTGTTGCTTTTTATCTTTGTTAAATGTTAAATAGTCATAAGACTGTACGGCTGTGATATTAAACCCGGTGTTGCTCTCCAGAGAGCAGGTACCAGAACAGAAGTCGACACGCATTTGGGCAATATGATGATATCCAAGCCATATTATTAAAGAAGCCCAAAACTAGAATATTAAGGCCACATCACAAGGACACAGAAACTTGCCAAGACAATCTTTGCAAGGAACAACAAGTGGGAGGGAAATAGGTAAACATCTTATTCTAAAACCTGTTTTTAAAAACAAATCCTAAATTATGATTCACGAACTTTATACAAAATTAACATAGCAATATGCAATATTATATATATATATATATATATATATATATATATATATATATATATATATATATATATATAAAGTAGACTGTGTGTGCGGATTCCGATCCCCACTGACTAATTTAAAGACACGTGACCTTATTGTATCATATTTTACTTTTACGATCTCGCTATGTATTTTTCCCCGGGAAACGCCGGGCGATTCGGCTTGTATACAATAATATTAATGTAATAAGGGTTATTTATATAGCGATTCTATCCAGGCTATTAAACTTAGCATGCCCAGTGCGCTCTTGGAATAAATTGCAGTGGCAGTTGTATTGGTATGTACGGCACACATCCCACCTGTCAAAGAAAAAGGTCTTTAATCTTTTTTTAAAAGACTCTTTTATCTCTGATATAAGCCAACGATGAAAAACTCTGGAACTGCACGCTAGAGGAACCAAACGGAGAGGTCATCCGCCGAAGGAGATTGAGATGGACAGCTCACAAACTAAGTAATCCCACAAACAGCATTGATCCTGGCGGCAGACAGAAAACAAAAATATATGACAACCCCCAGGAGGGAGCGGAGGGAGGCTGCAGTAAATCTGGGGCGATGCCAGAGAAATGGTAGAAGATTAGATTTCTGTCATCTGCGGCATCCCGACGACCCAAAAAAGAAAAGGACTCAGGGGCGTGTTAGATGTAGGAATAGAGTTTTTAACAAAAAATTGAAAGTTTGCTTCTGTATTATATCAATGGTGTTCTCTGTCTACTGATTATGTGATGGATAATAACTATTCAAGCGAAGCTGACATAGAGAGATGGATACATTTTAACACAAGTCAATGATAGCTTGACATTTACCCGCCCCCACCCCTTTTCTGACCCCATCCCCTCCCCCCCCCCTCCCTGTCTCTCTTTTGTACCGTGCACAGCAAGTGATTAAGACTCCATCAAACTCCCATCCATTCACGTCATGTTCAACATGGCGGCTTGTCAAGCTATTTTCATGTCACGTGTGTCTATATTTGGTAACACAAAAAATAAAACAACCTCGTTCTGGTGAACGGCAAACACAATGTCCAAGCTGAGAGAAAAATTAAACGGATATGGATATTTTTTTTTTTTTTTTTTATTTTTTTTTTTTTGCATTAACCAAAATAAACACTCATTACCATAAAATAGGAACATTAAAAAAAAAAACAATAGTTTTATTATTCAATGAATTTTTGTTTTTAATTAAGCCATAAATAGGAACCGTGTATTCTTGGACTATTTACGGATTTCGGGAGACTGAAAGAGAACACGATTACCGGAAGCAGGAATGGGGTGTGGGAAGGGAGGGCGGGAGGAGCGAGATCTATTTTTAAGTCGTACGGGAGAAAAGAACATGGGCCTAGAGATGGGAATCGAACCGAACCCGAAACGAACACACCGAACCCGAGCTGCTAAATGAGGGTTCGATTCCCATCTCTACATGGGCCACCAATTTCCAGAGCAGGAATTAGGAGAAGTGTCGTTTGATGAACTTTCTTGTTTCTAGGAAAAAAGAATGTTGTGAAATTTAAAACCGATTATAGGAATATTTGTGGTGCCACTGCACTGGTGCAATTTTTGTTTCACGTTGAAATTGCCGGTACCATATTTAAAAAAAATGTATTGGCAAAATGAGAAAAATCGATGGCGTTGAGGCCTGGCTGCCGTTTTTTTTTTATGACGTCATAAAACGGAAAAAAAAAATTCGTCATCTATATAGATCTATATATAAAGTAGACTGTGTGTGTTCACCCAATCATATTAGCTAATTTAAAGACACGTGACCTTATTGTCTCATGTTATACTTTTGCGATTTCGGACATGTGTTATCTCTAGCTAAGTGGTTAACGTATCGGACTGCCGGGTTTTATTTTCCAGTTAGTTTATACCTTTATTTTCAATTAATATTACCTTAAAAAAGAAAGATTGTAAATCTACGAGCAACACCGGGCGTTTTAGAATTTTGGTAAATAAAAAGACTACAATATTTATTTCAAATTACTTTCCTACAAGTCTTCGGTAAAAAATATTGTTTTGGTTTAGTTATTAGCTTTATCTGTTCATTGTAGCTTATAACATTTTTATCTGTAGCTTATACAGGCCTGTTTTATTTTCAACCAGGCAAAGCCGGGCAATTAAGCATGTTAAATATAACTTTGTTTGTAGCGGGCAATGTTTAACTGCATGAGTAGTTACAGTGTATTAAAAAAATAATTTTAAGCTAATTCCGAGAACTGGGCACCCATGCTATAATAATATTATATAGATAGGATTAACATCAAACCGCAGATAAAACAGGAAACTATACCTCTTTTGTATATCCAGATAGACAGACTATAACGAATACTATGTCTTTAAATTTCAGGAAAGAGAAAATTTAAAGAATATAAATCTAATAATTCTTTTTTTTTGTTCAGACTTTGTTTCCAAATGTGTAACTGACGCGGAAATCTTAATTTCGACATGTCGAGATGACAACATCACACAAAAAGATAGTGGGGGTGGGGGGTGATTGCTATAATTTTTTTTAGCAGTTCGAGCTAGTCGAGAAACGCAGTATATATATATATATATATATATATATATATATATATGCCACAAATATAGCGTTAACCTTTAAGCACTGATATTTTTATGTTGTGTGCAGGAGCTAGAAACTGATTCTAATGCCAATGTTACCTATGGCAAAAAGGTTATATGGGGGTTATATTCACAAAAGCAAAGGGAGTCGGGGGGGGGGGAGGGGGAGCTGTCTAGCCTCCAACCGTTTTGATAATTAGAGTTAGTCCATATCGAGTAGATGATGTCTACCGAGTATCGAATCCCCAGAATTTGGAGGTACTAATTACCGAATCCGAGTACGTGCCCAGTTTTAAGCGGTGACTCCAAGAGTTTCGCCAAAAAGAGTTATGAAAAGTTTATGTCCACAACCTTTTTTTTATTTTTTTAATTATTTTTTTGTGCATTATTCCCATTACGAGATTAGTTACACAAATATTAATAGTATGGACGTTAGAAAAACTGATAAAAGTCCGGATTCAATATTTAAAAATGCACATTATCTTATCTTGTACATTACAGACACTCCTTCTATAAAGGATATTACTGCGTCCTACCTATTAGTCCTGCATTTCTATTCTTGTTTTCAATGGTGTTAGTTACTGGTTTTCCTGGTTTGTTCAGAGTACTTATATGCATTTGTTCTCGCATAAGGGATAAGGTAAGTTTTTTTTGTTGTCCTTATGTTTTTCTGAGCATTGCGATATGTTGTTTTTGGGTATTTCTAAATTAGAGTTTAATGCCTTATGTATTATTACTCCTATACTCTTTGCCCTTCTGTCCTCTGGTGTTTCTAGATTTAGTGATTTAACTATTGTTGCTATTCTTTATTGAAATAAATGCATATTTAATATTTTCATATTGGTAACTATATGTGTGCGTATTATTTTAGTGGAGGCAACTACTTCCGGAAATCGGAATATTCGGCCGAGTCCAATGTCCGGGGCGAAATCCGGCTAAGCTTTCATTAGAGTACGGTTGACTTATCCTACGTAAGGAAACTCATTCGTCCCGAATCCTAACTGCATAATTACGAGTGTCAAGCAATTAATTTATACTTTATCTTTGAGACTAATTATAGAGAGGCCAATGAAAAAGGGCGAGGCGTAAGAGGAGTTAGGCGTGGCAGTGGGGGTCAATCTTGGGTCAATCCATTAGCGAAGTCTTGATCTATATTTGTGTGGGCGGTGGGCTTTTTACGTAATGAGAATAAAGGTAAGGATTATGCATGAGACAGGGATAGAGGGTGACAGAGAATAAGAGAGAGAGAGAGAGAGAGAAATAGAGAGATACAGATCAGAATGGAATGGAGAAAGAGATTAACAAAAAGATAACGAGAGAGACAGAGAGTGTAAGATACAGAAAGACGAAGAATGGAGAGAATAATAGAACTGCATCGTTTTATTTAAAAAAGAATACTTAGAATTCCAGTCACTGTAGAACAAGGTTCAACATCATAAGACACGCATGCCACGATTGACACGCAGATCAATGTCCAATGGCACGTGGAAGACCTTCAAAAAGTGCAATTCAAGTCACTTCTACAAGAAATTGAGTGTTAGGACAGAATGACTTTTAAGCTTATGGCACCCTGAATAAATTAAAAATCCTTACTGTTGGCACACCATTACCAAAAGGTTGCCGACCTCTGCTGAAGACAATTTATGTATTAATGTATATAAAACTATGGGGGCACGGCTTCGTTAGGCTGGTGAGCTGAAGGTTCTGGGCTCGAATCCTGACGTTATTTGGGTGAAAGTAAAGGATGCTGGGCATTGTGCTGGCTCCAGCAGCCCTGCGGATCAATTTGGTCCGAATGGATACTTTTTACATGCGTTCCCGACTACCAACGTAAAGAGATGCCAAAATATGAGGCTTACAATTAGAAAAAAAAAGTGAAAGTACAGGATCGGGTTACGGGTCACGGTGAAGCGTTCGACTGGTGTCTGGAGGGCGTCGCTGAGTCTACCCAGCTCTGAAGGGTACCTGACCTTATTTGGGGTAAAGTAAAAGCGGTTGTGCTGGCCACACAATCACCTAGTATGCCGTGGCCACAGAAACTAATGAACGCTGCTACACCGACCCTATGGATCAATTTGGTCCGAAAGGGTACACCGGAAGAGGTTGAGGGACACCAATTTCATAGGTCGTCCACGGGCGCAAAATACCCTAGGTACGATTCTGCCTCTTTTATCCGTAAGCATGTATTTCCCTTAGGAATACTGTTGAGAGAAGAATGCTGATAGATAGGGAAAGTTAAAATTGAGGTCGTGAGTGGAAATATTTTGTTCAACAGCCTACCACTGTTTGTTGTTATAACCTAGATACATTCCCTGCTGGCTTAAAATTACCTTTGTCTTTTTACACGGGGTGACACTTTTTAATTAGAGAACGTATCAGTCGAGAGAGTGATGGTCCGGAGTGTTGAGCGGACAGGGTGTAGAGTTAAACAGCGTATGTTAGATAGAGTATAGATTTGGCTATCGAGGTGTCCACTTGTGTTAGAGTTAGGTAGAGACTAGTCACAGATATAGATGTATAGATAGTTGATAGTAGTGTAGATGTTGAGCAATAGAGTAAGCTTTCATATTGTAGAGTGCAGTCAGCAATGTAACTTATTTTATGTCATTCATATATATTCATATTAAATTTGATATGTGTTACACAAGCTTTGGAGTTCAATTCATTTGTGTGTGAAAGTGGCACGAAATTAGAACCCTCAAGAGATATGAACTCGTAACATTTGGCGACCCCTGACGTAAGCTGACTCTGTTTTACTACTATTATACTTTAAAGATTGTTACACTACTCTACCAGTGTGGATGCTGAGCTGATTTAATAGCAACTGAACTGTGACGTTGTTTTGATGAATAATGCTATAGAGGTTTACCTTGCATATTGATTATGTGGATACGATTATTATGAACTGTGACGCTGTTTTGTTGAATGCTGTCTTGTTGTAAGCTTATCTTAAGTAATTGCTGATTTAAGAAGTTACTGGATTGTAACGTTATACTGGATTGTAACGCTGGTTTAAGCATGCTGACTGTTATTTGAATATTGTGTAGACGCTGCGCTGCAGTTGATAAATGATTATTGGAACTGTGAAGCGGACTTAACGCTGTGTTATTTGTAACGCCGTTATTGGAACTCTAATGACTTTGTGCCGTGACGCAATTATTAACCTGTGACGCCATCGAGTGAGCTGGGAAGCCGTCGAAAGTGCCGTCGTTGTAACTGTTGAATTACTGTTGTGAGTTGTAACTGTATCTACTGAGATCCTGTGTCGATGTGTTTTCTGCCGATTATATTGTTATGACTTTTCCAAGTCAACGTTGTAGCCTGATGTATCAAGTTTGAAGTACCCGACCAATTCCAGGTTCAAGATATTGACTCAGTGTTTTCTTTTATTTGTTCTCTGCTTTACTGATTATTTCTTGTTGTGGTGTGGAAGTCAATACATCAGCCTAGTTACAGTTGGACACAAAGATAAGTTAATTTTTTGTTAGTTTGGTGTTTTTTTGTTGTTGTCTATTTTAGAAATTAATGATATATTTTACATATATGTAGGTTTGGTTCGTTGCTACTTGTCAGAATTTCTGTATGTTTTTTTTTAAACATTACAGTGGATGTTAAAATAGGGTCTGCTTGTAGCAACCAAAACAGATTGTTGTATAGGCTAGACCATTCTGTTTTGTCTGTAAGTTGTTTCATAAACTACATTTTTATCCGTTGCGTTGTTGGTTACTTATAAGTTGTTTGTTTTGTTACTTTCTTTAGATAGCATATTGTATCATTATTAGATAGTGGTGTTCTACTTTATTGTATCATTAGTAGATAGTGGTGTTGTACTTTATAGTGTGCACATTATTGAAAATGTATGAGTATGATCTGACGGATCTTTTTAAAGCGGGAAGAGAAATGGGCATCGAAAGCAAAGCGTGGGTAGGGAGAAAAATGGAAGAAGATGTAAGGGAGAGAGTAGTAAGAGAAGCTAGAGACGAGAGGGAGAGAGTAGTAAGAGAAGCTAGAGACGAGAGGGAGAGAGTAGTAAGAGAAGCTAGAGACGAGAGGGAGAGAGTAGTAAGAGAAGCTAGAGACGAGAGGGAGAGAGTAGAAAGAGAAGCTAGAGACGAAAGTGTTCTGAAATATGACTTAAATACCTTTCCCAGGATATCTTTAACTCATTATCAGCTTGTAGGTGCTGGGACTGTTAACGCTATCAGTAATGCGACCAACATAGATATACTATATGCCAAACTTGGGGTTCTTCAGGAGACGGTAGATAGATTGGTGGAAATTGTCAACAAGAGGGGTGACATGAAAGGTGCACCACTGTTATTCACTGATAATGAACTCCATTCAAGTAGGAATATGCCCATTATAGAGACATGTACAGGGGATATAAAGGATGTAAGGGGAAAAGTAGGAATGTTGCACAAGAAACAAAATAGGGAGCCAAAACTAAAGGAAGCTTATTGTAGTTACTGCAGGAGGGTTGGTCATAAATTGAAAAATTGTCATAAGATTTATAAGAAACGTATGAAAAGTGTGGTGTGCTATCGTTGTTTAAAGGTGGGACATAAGATGAGTAGCTGTAGAGAATTCACTCATGAACTGAAGGAAAGTAGAAATAGATCTACAGTTAAACAAAACTGGAAATCCAACAAAGAGAAGGAACCTAGAGTTATCGTTATTGTGAAAAAAGATCGAGCTAGTGAGAGAAAGGGATCAGAGTGTGTTAATAGCAAGGCGAGATCAAAATATTCGACTAAACAACACTGGGGGAAATTTGATCCGCATATAGGTAGAATAAGGGAGCAATTCTTTAGAGATCTACATAGGGTTAACATGAAACTGGCTGGATATAATCCTGAATTCGGCAGAAATAGACATAATGAAGGGTTGTGGAGCTACAAATGTGATAGAGCATATTTTCACAAAGGCAGGTATAATTTTATGAATGAAAGACGGAATTTAGATTTGCCGTGGCGAGATAGGGGTGTAGTGTAGACGGGGATAGATAGAACATAGAACTAAATGTGGACTATGGCTCATTGACTTGTATTAATAATATGGAAAAAGTTGAACTTAATGTTGTTATTGTCAGTAACTGGTCTATTTACATGATCTGTCCCAGTATATTTGAGATAAGATATATTTTAGTCTTTATTTTCAAATAGATCACATAATTATTATCATCGTCTTTTTCGATTATGTACCTTGTTGATACTTATAGTTCTTTGTGTTGTAATTTTTACTTTACATTTTTTCGACGCAAGTCTGTAATGATGTTATCATGTACCAATGCTATTTTTTTAACTGCATGCTAGAGATGTATCTGAATGTTACAATTTTCTACCAAGTAATTTTGCTGATTTTTAAATTTTCTCTATGGTAATGTAACCTACTTGATGTTTCATTTCTTTTGCAATGCTTACAAACTGTACTAGTATATTTTCTTTTGTTGGTTTGGAAAAAAAAAATGTTTTGTACATCTTTTGTGAATTTGTTAGGAAAGTCGTTTAAAATGACATACGTCATTTTCATTTGGAAGGGAGGAATGTTGAGAGAAGAATGCTGATAGATAGGGAAAGTTAAAATTGAGGTCGTGAGTGGAAATATTTTGTTCAACAGCCTACCACTGTTTGTTGTTATAACCTAGATACATTCCCTGCTGGCTTAAAATTACCTTTGTCTTTTTACACGGGGTGACACTTTTTAATTAGAGAACGTATCAGTCGAGAGAGTGATGGTCCGGAGTGTTGAGCGGACAGGGTGTAGAGTTAAACAGCGTATGTTAGATAGAGTATAGATTTGGCTATCGAGGTGTCCACTTGTGTTAGAGTTAGGTAGAGACTAGTCACAGATATAGATGTATAGATAGCTGATAGTAGTGTAGATGTTGAGCAATAGAGTAAGCTTTCATATTGTAGAGTGCAGTCAGCAATGTAACTTATTTTATGTCATTCATATATATTCATATTAAATTTGATATGTGTTACACAAGCTTTGGAGTTCAATTCATTTGTGTGTGAAAGTGGCACGAAATTAGAACCTCAAGAAATATGAACTCGTAACAAATACAATATCACTTTATTTTATATATTATTATGCTGGCAGGACCAAAACTTCTCCACTGTAAATGAAAAATTAATAATTCACACTTTGATTTTTAAAAAAAACATATAAGAGTCTTAATGTTCAGAAGAATTAAAATCAGCTCCTTTATCGACATGTCAACAAAATAAAAATGGCGACGTCTTACAGCCGTAATTCAACAGTTATAAACTTTGACCCTACATTTACTCTTTAAATCTCAAAAGTTGTAAATTGATTGATCTCTGTGTGTGTGAGTGTGTTAGCGTCAGGGGCGAAGCCACAAGGGGGGCTAAGGGGGGCTAAGCCCCCCCTGGAATTTAAAAAAAATATTTTTTTCAACTGATTTTTTAACAATATGCACTAAATTTACTAAAAATTTGGTAAATCTTTGTCACGCGAAAGTTTAGCCCCCCCCCCCTGGTATTTGGTAAATATTTGTTTAGCCCCCCCTGGAAAAAATTTCTGGCTTCGCCCCTGGTTAGCGTGCAAGTATATGCTCGCTTGTGTGTAAGTGTGTTCCGAATGTGTATACTATGTTGTGTGTGTTAGTATGTCAGTATTATAACTAACGTTTATTACATTCGGGTTACACGCATTGTGTAAATAGGTCAGACTCCATGTGTATAATATAACTGCTTACAAATATGTGTGTAATACTATAATGTAAATGTGTCCAAATGTGTGTAACTATGTACATAAGCCTTTCTGTGTATATATGTGAGTAAATTTATGTAAATATAATATGTGTGCGACTCAGTGTTTAAATGATGTGTGTACATTATGTCTATATGATGTGTGTAAATGATGTGTGCACATTAATGTGTATTTATGAGTGTAAATGATGTGTTGTATCTGATGTGTGTAAATGATGTGTTGTATATGATGTGTGCAAATGATGTGTTGTATATGATGTGTGCAAAAATGTGTGTATATTAATGTGTGTAAATGATGTGTGTACATTGATGTGTAAATGATGTGTGTACATTGATGTGAAAATACGTGTGTAAATAATGTGTGCACACTGGTGTGTAAATAAGGTGTGCACACTGGTGTGTAAATAAATGTGTAAATGATGTGTGCACATTGATGTGTACAAGTGTAAGTGTCTTGTGTTTAAATGCCCCAGTTGTCGCTATGCATACAGTAAAAAAAAAGAAAGATAATTCGTGCGCTTGAAAGGGGAGAGAAACAAAACAAATAGAAAACTAGGTACGTTAACCTAAAAATGATTAGAATTATCGGACTTCTTTTCCTTTTTGTTTGACAAACACCGAAGTTGAAGTGGTCTTCATCGGGATTTAAAATTTGTGTTTCTTACTATTTATTTGTGTGTGTGTGTGCGCGTATCGATACTAGCACTCCCATTGACTGTAGTAAAACGGCGATACACACAAATGCAGCATCGATACCAAGGCTGCTGTTTCATTGAGAAAATAGAGAGCAAAACATGTGTGGAAGAATGGGGCCAGGGTTGGGGAGCAGGGCGAGGGGTGGAGGGGTGGAAATGGGGGGAAGGGGGAATAGGAATAAGGGAGAAATCGAGGGTAAAAACGTAATATTCCAGGCAGACAGAACCTCACAAACGAAAACACACACACACACACAGAGGTAAAACTCGAATAATAAAAAGGCGGGATTATGTTCGTCTGCAAAAGAAATAAAATGGGTCAAATATTATATTGTACCCAGACCGACAAAAAAAAAAGAAGAATGAAAATTAAGGAGTAGTTTCGTTCATTTTTTTTCAAGTTTTTAAGGATTGGTCTACATTGCAATAGAAATGGGGAGATTGACTTGTTGCAGTGTCCCAATGATTACGTGGGGATTAGATGGATACGGTAGCCTAGCGGCAGCGCGCTCTACTGACCTACCGAAAGTCCCGGGTTCAAGTCCTGGTGAAGACTAGGATTTTTTTTTCACGGGTCTGGAAGATGTCCCTGAGTCTACCCCAGCTCTGATGGGTATCTGACCTTAGTTGGGAAAAGTAGAGGCGTCTGTTCACTGTGTTGGCCACACAATCACCTAGTATGCCGTGGCCACAGAAACTGGTGAACGCTGCTTCACCGGCTCTATGGATCAATTTTGTCCGACGGGTACTATACTTTCTTTTTATGTGGGCACTGACTATAGAAGCTACCGTCCTCCTGTTTGAGACAGATGGGTTCTATAACGTCAGGCTGTGCAAGGGCGCCGGACCGGGGTGGGGGTGGGGGGATACGCCGGAAGGGGTTGTGGGGTGTCGAGTTTAGCACGCCGCAATGCTTTAAACACAGGGCATCTCCGTTAAAATTACTAAAATTAATAATAAATTATAGGGTCAACGACTCTAAAACACTAAACCATGGGACGGTGAATTTTTCGACAATAGTGTGCCAGAGTATGATTGATAATTTATTCAGCGTGCCTACAGTTTAGAAGTTTCATTGCTCTGTTCTACTTTTAGAAAAAAAAATTGAATTGCCTTTTCATAGTGGGGGAGGAGGGGGGGGGGGGGGGGTTCGGCGCGACATTGAAAATCGCTCTGAGTGCCCCAAGTCTGGCGCTCGTGGTTTGCGTCGGTTGCCGACCCCTGCTTTTTAAGCACTACTTATCGAAATCATTGAACAATCAAATATCTGATATCTAATATATATTATATATAATAGATGCTAACTCGTCCCATCCGACCCTCCCCCCCCCCATATCTTTCTCCTCTCAGTTGTAGAGAATGTGGATTTACGTGCTGATAGACAATCAAGTGACGTCAGAGTGAAAAGGGAGGGGGCACATTATATACCACCCAAGAACCGATTTCGAATTTCGAGAAACAAACAAGGCGGCCATCTTGAATTTTAACTCCACTCAGGAAAACCAAAGTACCTTAAAAAAACAAAAAACAAATCAGTGCTTTTTTTTGTGACGGTACGCACCGGTAGGCCTACGGCGTACCGGCACCTTTTTCAATGTGGAGAAAAATTATTACTTTTCTTGTATTTTAAAGTTTATTATTAATTTATTATATTATTAATTTGTTAAAATTGAATTATTTTTAAATTGCGCGCAATAAGAATTAAAATATAAAATGCGAAACTGCTTTAAAAGTTAGGCAATCCATCACTAAGTACCGGCACCTATTTGTTTACAAAAAAAGCACTGAAACAAATAATATTGTTTATTCAGGCAACACCGTCATTTGTGTGTTTAGTGTAAATATTTTTATGTAATTGTGAAGTTAATGGGCCTACATGTTTAAAATATATTATCTTATAATATTATTATTACAGACGCTCCTCCTATAAAGAAATTATTGCGTCCTACGCTCATCCGTAGTCCGAGACTAGTCTTGCATTTTTATTAGTGTTTTAAATCATGTTAAGTTACTGGTTTTCCGGGTTTGTTCAGGCAACCCAGTTACATGCCCGGATGTCACTAGGGAAAAAAGAGTAGGCCAACTTTTATAAGCATTGGTTCTCGCATAAGGTATAAGGAAAGTGATTTTGTCTAAAACGTCAAGACAGACGAACAGCAAACGTGAAAAATAAATCCTCAGGACAGATAAACAGCAGACGTCTAAATAAATCCCCAAGACAGGCGAATAGCAGACGTGAACAATAAAACGTCAAGACAGACGAACAGCAGACGTGAAAAATAAACGTCAAGACAGACGAACAGCAGACGTGAAAAATAAATCCTCAAGACCGACTAAGAGCAGACGTGAACAATAAATCCTCAAGACCGACTAAGAGCAGACGTGAACAATAAATCCTCAAAACAGACGAACAGCAGACGTGAAAAATATATCCTCACACAAACGAACAGCAGACGTGAACAATAAAGCGTCAAGACAGACGAACAGCAGACGAGAACAATGAAACGTCAAGACAGACCAACAGCAGACGGGAAAAATAAATCGCCAAGACAGACGAATACCAGACGTGAAAAATATATCCTCAAGACAGACGAACAGCAGACGTGAACAATAAAGCTTCAAGACAGACGAACAGCAGACGTGAACAATAAAGCGTCAAGACAGACACACAGCAGACGAGAACAATGAAACGTCAAGATAGACGAAAAGCAGACGTGAAAAATATATCCTCAAGATAGACGAAAAGCAGACGTGAAAAATATATCCTCAAGACAGACGAACAGCAGACGTGAACAATAAAGCTTCAAGACAGACGAACAGCAGACGTGAAAAATATATCTTCAAGACAGACGAGCAGCAGAGGAGAAAAATAAATCGCCAAGACAGACGAATAACAGACGTGAAAAATAAAGCGCCAAGACAGACGAACAGCAGACGTGAACAATAAAACGTCAAGACAGACGAACAGCAGACGTGAACAATAAAACGTCAAGACAGACGAACAGCAGACGTGAAAAATATATCCTCAAGACAGACGAACAGCAGACGAGAAAAATAAATCGCCAAGACAGGTGAATAGCAGACGTGAGCAATAAAACGTCAAGACAGACAAACAGCAGACGTGAAAAATAAAACGTCAAGACAGACGAACAGCAGACGTGAACAATAAAACGTCAAGACAGACGAACAGCAAACAAAAAAAGTGCATGCCGCAAACAAAATTAACCAATGACAGGAGTTTAGATTCGGGAAACCCATTACATGCCCGGTAGCCACTTTAAACAGACAACAACAACACAAAATTACTTAGTCCTCATCAATATAGGTTTCTAAGGGTTGGGGGAAAACGTTCGTTGAAAACTGATTAAGGTTTTGAGAGCGTTTTGGAGGGGATTCAGCTAAAATGGACAAAAACGGCATGTAAAATAATTGTTTTAACCCTTACAGTCCCGGGCGCGTATATAGCGGAACTGAAGATAGCATAGATAGAAAGTAGGTCGGTACGGGAAGGGTTAAGAATCAAGAATAAAAACAGAATAACTTCATCTAGAAATCTTTACCTAGAGACCGAAAAAAAAGAACAAAAAGTTTATTTCTTTTTAGAAGTGTAATCTTTTTCAACTATCTTGTTACACTCAAACATAAAATGAAATGAAACTTTTTCCGAAGAGTATAGGCCAGATTTAAATAGGTGTGTTAACAGGACATATTTAGGTATCAATGGGTTAATAGTTAAAGTTGTTTCTTGTCCCCCCCCCCCTTTCACCCCAAACCCCTTTTTAGATTTGGTCTGTTTTAAGATAATGGGGAGGGGGGGGGTGGAGCGGTGGGGTAAGGTGAAAAACACAGGTGCGCTCATTTTATGGATCAGAGACATCGGGTGGTGCCGCCCTCCCCCCCCCCCACCAGTTTTAAAAGTCGTTAATCCACCAGCCCGAGACTTCAAAAGAAAAAGAAAACATTGAATTGTATTTGTTTTATTCCTTGTAAAAAAATTATTTTTTTAAAATTTTGTATTCTAAAAGCGAACACAAAAAAATTCATTGAAGAAATCTATAAATATACTTATAGCGTCTGATATGTCCCCCCCCCCCCCCCACCAGGTGTCGCTTTTTATTATCGGAAATGGTGATAGTAAAAAAAAAAAGAAAATAATGTCAAGTATACTCGACGAATCGTTTCGATTCATCTGGCTTTTTTTTTTGGAGCGAATGTTATCAGTTTCCGGAGGCATAGGTTAAGGGGATTGTGTGGCAAACGCAATTCTATACAGTCAATACTTTTTTTTTAAAATCTAGCTTTGGAATACGACACTGTAAAAAAAAAAAGGTAACGTTGTATCCATCGGACCAGATTAATCCGTAGAGGGGCGGTGAAGCAGCGTTGGCAGATTCTGTGGCCACGGCATACTAGGGGATTGTGTGACCAGCACAAGGCCCAGCCGCCTAAGGGGGCACCTGTCAGCAGGATTCGAACACATGATCTTAGGTACGCTAGCCGAATGCACTGCCATGCCCCTTTATTCATATAGCCGAACAGCATACGAGAAAAGTAAAGCGTCAATACAGACGAACAACAGACCTGAAAAGAACTGACAAGACATAAAATGTATCTTTCCTCCCGTGTGGCATTGGGGTATGGAATGGGTTGCTTGAATATAAACATTTCAACATGTTATAAAAGCTAAACTCCTATTAGATATGTTCAATAACAAAAAGGCAATAATTCAATAATTATGTGTGAATTGACAAAGAAGGATAACTCCATGTTGTAATCTTAGTTATAGTCATCATCTAAAAGATTAGTAGCAATGGTGGACTGGTACGATAGTAAAGTAATAAACTAAGTCGGCGTCCTGGTTTTCATTATACATATATATATTGCCAATGTAAAGCCAATGTAAAACTGATATTTTTTTATTTTTAATTTATATATTTCTTACCTCCTTGTCACTTTGTTTATCAG
Organism: Anisus vortex; assembly: GCA_949126835.1. Lineage (NCBI taxonomy): Eukaryota > Metazoa > Mollusca > Gastropoda > Planorbidae > Anisus > Anisus vortex. Next base: position 40,682,015 of record OX421500.1, on the reverse strand, counting down.
ATAAATAAAGATAGATAGATATATTATCGAAATATTAATCGGTAGAAAGTTACTTAAACGACAGATGTAAATACATATAATGATTGCTCAAAAATATAGATGAATATAAACATAACATATAGATATATGTGTTAGATTGATATGGAGATAGATAAGGGACATAAATAGTCACACTTGCAAATGTGAAGAAACGAGAGAGAGAGAGAGAGAAAGAGAGTAAGAAAGAGAAAGATGAGTGACAGATATAAGGAAAAAAAGTGAAAGAGAATGCAAAAAAAGAGATTGTGAAAGAGAGTGAGAGAATAACATAAAAGAGAGAGAGAAATAGATTGAGAGAGAAATAGATTGAGAGAGAAATAGAGGCATACAGAATGA